>JAUCNQ010110413.1:0-11745 GCA_032352715.1 Bougainvillia muscus | reverse complement strand
ATTATATTAATAGTTACCGAGTTTCAATATCTAGTTTTATCGTCAAGAAAAGTTATCAAAAAAAGTTCAGGAGGGGGGCGGAATCCCCCCCCCCCTAGGCCTAATAGGGTTAAGTGTGTGTGACCATGTTGTTACCATCAAGTTTTAAAGGGTTAATGTTACACTTTATTTTCAGCTTCAACTGAATACAAAACACATTACTTCTCATCATTCTGACACTACTTATTATTCTAAAAGGTTTGTTTGCAAGTTTTTATGTTTACGTTTCAACATTGTAAAGTATCATCAACAAATGATTCCATTTTTATCACATTCACAGTGGCAGATGATCCTACACTTAGTATGAAAATTGATACGAATTCCTTGTACATCTGTTAACTCAGCATCAAAACTATATCGCGTTATACAGTAAAGCTTATGCTTTTCCACTTGTCATCGTTTCAAAGTTGACGTCCTTACATATCATATCTTGAAAACGTTAATTTCGAACTTATTAGGGCTGGTTAACGGAAGGAGCAAAGGTTTAAACTAATATTCAGTCAAATGATTGATGTTTTTCATCAATATATTATAGGAAAGCGACTCAAAATTTTCATTTTTTATAAATTTTATTACGGTTTGATTTTCATAGGAAGAAGCGAGACGAACATTCCCAGGATAATCGGGAAATATGACGATACCTAACAAATTAGTCGTTCTGTCTTTACACGGGGGAATAATTTATTTTAGTATTCAGACCAAAATGGAAAGTGCGAATTCTGAAAATAAGTATATAATGTATTTCTGTTTTTAGAGAATTTTTCAATCTGCAGACATATTGTAGGAAAAGATATATACAATTGGTTCCACATATCAAAATAAACGAAGAATCTACACTTTGGTATGTAACATACTACACTCACTTGATTTTGAATACTATCTAATTTCGCACTATTTCCTTTTATTATTATTTTTACAGATAAAGTTATTGGTCTTATTCTAGACAATCAGGCCAGCACTTGAACTAAGAGAGCGTTTTATGGCAATCAGCTTTAAAATACCCAGTGCCTTTAGGAACCGTCTCAAAAGTTCGCTTTATAATTTCGCTTCGTTTCTGTCAATTTTCATCTTAGATGAAGATACTTTGTATGCACAATAACAATTCATCTGAGGTGAAAATGAAGCGATTTTCTGAAGCGAATTAAAGCAAATCTGTGAGACAAACCCTAAAGACCCTCCTTTACATGAATCTCCGATTTAAGAAACACATAATTTTGCTCCACAAAATTTTGCTCCTCAGAAATTGCCTCAATTCAGAAAAATGTGTTTGGTAGATTATTATTTTTTCTTCTTTAGGGTTGGGAGTGAGACGGACCATCCTTATATTAATGTAGTGTTGGTTGATGATATTTTGGACCAATTTCATGGCCTTAAGTACGTGTATACCAATGCGTTGTTGTAGGTTGTTACATGGGGAGAAGAAATTAAAAAAAATCATAACCTCACTGTGCCTGGGAAAGTTTGTTTCCCGACATTCTAACACATTGTTTTCGTTGCCTAATGAAATCGACATTCTTCTGCAATACCGTAGAGTTCTGAAAGTTAGCGCGATCCTAAAGTAAAAGCGCAATCCATATGTACGCGTAATTTGTGATGGCCACTAAAGAATTCCCGAAAGTAAGCGCAATGCGGAAAGTAAGCCCCCCCCCCCCCCGTAAATAATTTGTTATTTAAGCACAGACATCATAAAAGAGACTTAGAAAATCGCATGGATCAGTTGAAACGAGCACAATATTGTGAATCCTTTATAAATGATAAAAAATTCTTCTTAGTAAAATAATTGTCTTATGTATTAACACTTTTATTCTATCCAATAGTAAGCGCAATCTCTAAAGTAAGCGCCCCTTACTTTCGGAACTCTACGATAGTACATCATTTTTTAGAATAAGAAAACATGCGCTTTTATTTCTGATCTTAAGGACACGTTTACATGAAGACTTTCTATAGGCGAAATGAACTGTCATGGCCTCCCAATTACAGAAGCCATCACAGTTCATTTCGCCCTCAACGATTTTCCATGTAAACGTGTCCTAAGATACTTCTTCTGTGAAAATGGTGCGATTTGCGATAAGAATTTTGTAAATGGTCCCTTAATTCTACCATATGGAAAGCTTTCTATTTCATTGTTTCATCAGCTGAGAAAAAACAACATAACAAGCCTCATTTATTTTTGTCTCGAAAAATTCACTTTAAAACTTATTTTCATTCCAATCAATTTTTATCACAGAAGAATACTTTGTATGCACAAAAACACTTCTTCTGAGATAAAAAGTAAAGCAATTTCTGAAACTAAATTCTATCTTGTAAATCCTGATATCTTCTTTACAGTACTCTGCATGTTGAAATCAATCATACAGACAGCACTCAAATATTACAACAACTTCATTACTTCTGTTTGAATAGAAATATTCAGTTGCAAGTATCAACAGACAACTTTGATATGAATCTTCAGCAAGCAACACATTTATTAAATGGATTTCTTGGTACTGCTAATGTAGAAAATGTAAGCATCACTTTAATCCAATTTTACAGCGATGCAGGAATAGGCAGTTGACCCCCAAAGAAACTATAGTAAGTTAACGCCCACACGCTCACAGAATTGATATTAAAAATCATAACAGTTGCATCTCTCACGTGAAGTGACTTTGTTCATACGTTTATGTTGAAAAGCACTTCTCCTGTGAAAATTAGATAGAATTAGATTATAGATTTTGTGGAAGATTAAAGCGAACATTATCTGTTTTTTTCTTAGATTCACGAAATACCCGAAAAGATAGATTTTTACGATACCACAGGGTAAGAATAATATCACTGTTTTGGTAAGGAACCGTAGGAAAATTTCGTTTCACTCCCGTCAAATTTCATTCAGAAGGAGGGTCTTTATGCATACTTAGTAAGAAATGGAATTTTTTAGACGAAGACTTAAAAACACGTGAGTTAATATTTCTATAAATTAATTTTCATTCAGAAGTAGTGTCTTTGTGCACAATTCTTCTGAGTTGAAAATAAAACATTTTATAAAAACAATATCTAAAATAATAATATTCTGATAAAGGACCGTCGTAATACGAACCATTTTCATAACAACAGAAATGTTTTTGTGCATACTAAGTATGCACAAAAACACTCTTGTATGAAAATTGATATGAATTCCCATACGAATTTTGTGGACAGTCTCTTGTTAAATTCAGAAAATTCCATTTACCAACTATCGTTTAATAAGTGACAAATTATCTAGGTTGGAATGCCTTATGATTGACAAAATTATGTCGTTAACATCGTGCTGTGGTTTTAAAGTGATAGTTAAAAAAGTTTTCTATGTTATGGTTTGTTAAAATAACAGTCGTTACTGTTGTGAGAGTTGTGGTTGATTTAAAACGAAGTCACTAATAAATTGTATACTTTATTTCACACCAGATCAAACTTGAATAAATAACAAGGAAAACATAACGAAATAACTACACTTTTAAATTCCCTGGGTACGAGGTTGGGATTACGTGTGAATCTCTTTTACAGAAAATCTTTAACTTGGTCAAATAACCGTGCATAATCGAAATATGTTTTATATGCGATCTGCAGCAGTTTTTCTTGTTTTGATAAATGAAGGAATAGTATACAGCGAATGGAATGAAAATAACACAAAATAGGAAACAAATAAACAGTTTCAGGACTCTTTCATCAGATCTCCACTTTACCTAAGTAACCCTTCAACGGCCAGGATTACTAAAGAGAGTGTGACCATTTTGTGACAATCAGGCGTAACACTCGATTGTCAAAAAATGGTCACACGCGCTTTAACAAAATGCTTCAGGATTGTTAAAGCATGTATGTCCATTCGATTGAACACTGGGCGTTGAAGGGTTAAGCTCCTGCAATATCTTATATTGTTTATAAAAAAGTCAATTGCAGATAGTCAGTCAAGTTTCTCCTTGTTTAACAAACATCTTTATTTGTTATTGTAGCACTCCTCCCTAAGTATCCCAAATGGTAACATTATAATTACTCTTTTCAGTTAAGAAACCGTCTCAAGCATCCGCTTCATAATCGACTGATTTTCATCTGCGAAGAATGGTCTTTGTACATACTAAATTTGCACAGATTTTGAAACTCGATGGCTTAATTATTTTTAGGACTTCAACTATACTCTGCTATGATACCGACTCTTTTGACAGGTACGTGGGTTTCATTTCTTCTGGATAATGGTCCGCCAGGCAAGCTTGGGTGTAATCTCGATTAGGTTGGCATCATCCGTTTAGTTAAATTATGTAAGGGACCGTCCACAAAATTCGTATCGTAACACGAACCATTTTCATCACAGAAGAAGTGTTTTGTGCACACTTAGTATGCACAAAAACGCTCCTTCTGTATGAAAATTGATACGAATTTCGATACGAACTTTGTAGACAGTCCCTAAATGAGCCCTAAAAATACCTAGTTTTTATTCAGAAAACTTCTTATATGATGAAAATAGTACGATTTACATGGTCTGTCTTTAAATATTTAATAAAAACAACTGCTAATGTTCAAGTTTATTTTGCATAGGATTTCATAGACCGTCTACAAAATTCTTATGGAAATTCATAGGAGTGTCAATTTGCATACTTTGTATGCACAATAACACTTCATCTGAGATGAAAATTGACAGAAATGGAGCGAATTTTTGAATCTCTTCCCTACCACGTTAATGTTTATTTTGCTGTAGAACAGCTCTTAGTATCTTGAAGGATAACATTTAAAATGTGTTGTTTAATTTTATGTGGTAACAAAATGAACTCAACCGAACACGTCAGCTACAATTTCCTCATACATCAAATTTCGTATGGGACTATTTTTACTTAGTGCCACACGACACTGTGGACATACATTCATTCGTGGTTGATCCTTGCATTCACCACAGTATATATGTCCATTTTCACATTGAAATACCTGTCTGGGTGGTAGAGGCAAAGTGAAGCAAATTGGACACTCAAACGAATCTTCTTTCGGTGTTTGATTTTTATTCTTGATTGTTTGTTTATTTTTACGTCGTTCTAATACTGTTACTTCTTCTGCTAATTTTGTCTTTACACTTCCCTTAGCAAGAAGTATTTGTTGTGCATCTTTAAGCTTCTTTTCTAAATTAGAGATGTTGGATTTTAGACTTGATGCTTCAGCTTCTTTATCCTGTATTTCGGTAGAAATAATGATTATTTCTGTTTGTTTGTTTCGTATTTGTTCGTTTATTTCTTTTAACTCGAGGTCTTCCAGCTGACGTTTAAGTTTTTCTTTTTCTGACTCCAGTGACGGTTTCGGTTTAGGGGCAGTTTTTGGTCTTATAAGAATTTGAATCTCTTTTCGAACTTCGTTTAGTTTATCAATAATACGTTGATATTTCAATTCTGTTGCAAGATCTAAAGGAGTTTTCCCCGCAGTATTTTTAACATCAATATCTACTTTATTTGCCAGTAATAACTCAACGGCTTCAAAATTACACCTTTTGATCGCAAGATGAAGGCAAGTATCTCCATGTTGGTCTCTGTTATCCAAATTCACTCTTCTGGTAATCAACAGTCTCATTACATCGAGATGTCCATGAAAGGTGGCAGTATGCATTGGTGACGACCAATCTTTATTTGATGCATGTATATTTGCTCCAAAACTACATAAAAGTTCTACAATCTCTAGGTAACCTCTTGCAGCAGCAACACAAAGAGGAATTGTTAAACATGCAAATCCCTGTTTGTTATATTCTTCTATTATTTGATTTACGTTGAAACCTTTCTTTAATTTCTTTTCTACCTTCTTCGAATCGTTTGCTCGGATAGCTTTCAAAAATTCACCCATATTCACTTTTGTTTATATACCTGAAACAATGGAAATATTTAATGAAATAAATTTTATAAATATTTTGTTGGCTATTTTGATGATCAAAAAATGACAGTCAATGTAGAAAAAAAGAATCTCTATGGGACCATCTACAAAATTCGTATGGAAATTCGTATTAATTTTCATACAGAAGGAGTGTTTTTGTGCATACTCCAAAACTACTTCTGTGATGAAAATGGTTCGTATTATAATACGAATTTTGTGAACGGTCCCTTATAAACCACTTGTACTTGTCCAATGTGAACGTGTTATGGATCGTCTCAAAAACCAGCTTCGTTCTTGACAATTTTTATTCAGAAAAAGTCTTTTCGCATACATAGTAAGTATGCACCATGCAGGGTCGGATCCAGGAGTAGGCAAACACCTACGAAGAAGTGTAAAACGATTAAAATTTCTTTGAAATTTTAATCGTTTTACACTTCTTCGTAGGTACTTGCCTACTATTTTCAAGCTCTGGATCCGCTACTGCCAAGACACTTCTTCTGAGATAAAAAATGAAACGATTATGAAACGAATATTTGAATTTTTGAGACGAACTGTCTAATTTCGTGCTTGTCTTATCCTTCCAAAGCGTTAAATAGTTTCTTAGTTATATAACAAATTTCTTATCATTATTCCATCAGTATAGGCTTAAACAACTTATCTTTTACACTTATCAAGAATAAATCTCCACCGTGATATGTAAATCAAACTTATCTATTCGTGGATTCATCTCATTAACACCATATTCTCCTCAGGGGAAGTGTTTATGTTATACTTCCCCTGAGATGAGAATGAGACGATTTATGAAGCAAATGTTATAATATATAAAAATAATCACAATTTTTCTATCCATAAATTACTGCGAGCTATGAAGGTGTGCGTGGTCTGTATACAATTTGACCACAGATGCACTCCATCGTCACTCAATTTCATCGCTTTGTTTGATCTGCTTTGATTATTTCTAGACTATATTTTTTTTGCAGATCATGCTTTTTGTCTCTTAATTTAATCTTTTTCTTTGCATTGATAAGAAAATTATAATAGTAACTTTAAGGCTATATTTTTATTTAACTTTTTTAATGCGTAGTGGGTATTAATGGTTGCACAAACTCATCCGGATATTTACGGCATTTGAGACCACTGTGTTACCATCAGGCTTTTAAGGGTTGATAAATATATGTGACGTAAAGCGTTAGAAGATAATAATATTTTGTACTGCCGATATTATTTTGGTGGCGTAAAGATGATATTATTATTAGTTCATTTTAAAAATTCATTTTTTTTCGTAGCATTACTAACTACTATCTCAACATACTTCCTTTTGATAAAACCGTAAATGAAATGACTACGCTCATTTATCAATCATTTATGGATCATCTCAAAATTTGGCTCTGTAAATTCCTAACAAAATGTATGACCACACTTTCTTCTAACACTGAAATATTGCCTGATGGTAACAAAATGGTCATACACGATTTAATTAATAATAGGATTGTGTAAGTGTTTTATACTCAGTGTAACCCAGGTCTTACTATTACATAAATACTTTAATTAAAACATACTTGTCGGTAGTCATTAAAATAAATTACTCATCATTCTCTTTTGACATATTTTTTGTACTTGAAAATTAAGGGGGAAGTATAAATTGGCCCTTAAATGCACAGAAAATGGTCATACATGCTTTAATAATCCTGCATCATTTGCTGCCGAATTGTTAAAACACGTGTGACCATTTCGTGAACCTGGGCATTAATATTAGAACAAGTTAAGTCTAATCGAAGGAAATATAAGTTAACTCGAATAACAAATTTTAAGGTATCGGTTTCCACAAATTGTTTGATTTTCAAGATATATGAAATTAATTTTTGTGATGAACCCTCAGTTAATTGTAACAGAGTTAACCTTACAAAAATAGGCTTACTCTTAGAAAGTTCATTTAACAGAAGTATATTCTTCAGTTAAACTACACATTTAACAACGTCGAGTTGAAAAAAACACATCGAGTTGACAACTTGTTGGTCTCTTAACAACAGAGAAAAGTCTTGAACTCACATTTGCTATTGCGTCTGGCTGTTTGGTACCCTACATTTTTTGAGAACACATTATTGATCACAGCTTAGAACACGCTTATGTTTATTTTTTATTGTGTTTTTTTTTAATTAAAACTGCATTATAATTCCAATGGATATCATGCTAACATGTCCACAGCGTCCTCCAGGGTCAGTTCACCCCACCAAATTTTGATAAAAACATTAGTTACTCCCTTTTCACCCCCTGGAGGCAAGACACACCCCCCCCCCCCCCCCTCAAATTTGCTTTTTAAGTTCCATTGTTATGAGGTGATAAGAATGATAATTTTCTTATTATGTAAACAATCACATTAGAACAATGAACATTTACATCCGCCAAGGAAAACCAAGTGTTTAGGGCTCTTTTACATAAGCATTGCGCTTATTAAACTGATCGGACGTTGCCCCCATATTCCAAATTATGCCCTGCTTGCGGAACTACTATTATTATTACAATGACTCCACAATACTTTAATAATACCCGATTCCTCTTCTTAATACTCAACCACGCCACGTATTACATGATGTACACCAATATATTACTCAGATGCTTATGTGGCGATCTAAATATTATTACTACTCCTTGTAAAAAAAGTGCTGGCAGGGCTTCTTTCCTTTTATTATGTAATTAGTCAACAATCTATTATTTATACTGCTATATAATGCTTATTATGACCTAGATAATTATCTCTTTTTATTTATCAGAGGCGGACTTTGAACATGTTAATCGATAGTATGAGAGGTTTCTTTCTGCATCAATAGTCTGCCAAATCTACCAAATTGCTACAGCAATGATGTAAATAAATAGTGCTACGTAAAGAAACCAATGCATTAGGGACCGTTCACAAAATTCGTATCGTAATACGAACCATTTTCAACACATCAAGTATGAAAATTGATACGAATTTCGCTACGAATTTTGTGGACGGTCCCTAAGTTTGTGTATAATGTTTGTGTTAAAAATTTACAAGTGTATTTTTCCCTTGATAATAAAACTAAAACTTTTTCATTGATTGATTTAAGTTTCACTTTTAACCCATCTTAACATTTTACACAGTTATGGAACAAGTTTTATGAAACTAAGAAAATGTAATAATTCTGAATTCTATTTACCGTGAGGACTGTCCACGAAATTTCTATCGCAAATCATACAATTTTCATCATAAAAGAAAGATTACACTTGTTCTGTATGAAGATTGATACATATTTCTAAGGAAACTTCTTATCTAAGGACACGTTTACATGGGAAGTCGTTGCGAACCAATCACAGAAGCCATGACAGTCTATTTCGCCTATAGAAAGTCTTAATGTAAACGAGTTCTTAGTGACGAAGAGCGATGGAACGTCCACAAAATGTGTCTGATAAATCTGAACTTTCATCTCAGAAGAATATCTTCGTGCACACCCCCTGATGGTGTATATGATGCACAATGATACTTCTTCTAAGATGAAAATTCTACGATTCGCAATATGACATTTTGTGTTTCTTAGACTTTACCCAAACATTGAAGAAATAGCTATTAATGCACATCAAATTGCTACTCAATTATCCATTTATAATTGCGATGGTTTTGCCATCAACTTATCTTATCCATCGAGACGAATATGTAACTTTTCAACCTGTCTTCCAGCGTTAATAATTGCAACATCGTTTGGGTGGAATTGTTTCAGTGAAATTGTAAGTGAAGTTCATAATCTAGTCTAAATTCTAGACGAGGTTTGTACTCATGCTAGTAAAGCCTGTTCTCCTGCAATAACCACAATCCTATAGACAAGATCCTATAGACCAAACAAGCTTATTAGTACATCGTGTATCCTTTTGCAGGGTTCCTACTCGTCATAATTATCTTAATTTTAAGCATTTTGTCATAACATATCAAAAAATGGCATTATTCTGAGATTGCTAGCATAGTTTTCATAATATTTTGACAGTTTCCAACAGGCACTTTTCAAATAACTTCATGAAGTTGGAATTGGCGGTTAAGATGAGCTGCTTATTTGTTTATTTTTCTTAGGCCAAGATTTGAATATAAGTTGTTCGCAGGCTCCGATGGTTGATAAGTTTAGGCGATTTTCGCGATTTGTTGATTTAAAATAAGCAGAGGTGCACAATCAGCTTCCCAGTTCAATGTATTGCACAAGAAACTGGTTTTCCTCTGGTACATCAAATTCTGATGATATAATGATCATACCTTTACCATAAAATTAGGCTGAAACAAGTCTTTTATTTTAAGCGTTACTGAGGTTGGAGAAAGTTTTTGCCCTGCTTATAAAAAATAATGAGTGTATTGAAACCTTAACGCTGTAATTTTGTTTATGTTTTTTTTTTAAAAAGATGTAGAACATTTTGTCTTTCACCTTGACAATTATTCTGTTTCTCCTGGTGCCATAATTTTGGCATATTTTTTCTTCAATTTGTCATATTCTTTCATAAGTTTTCAGCAAAAAATGGCATAATTTCACAGCTAATTTTTTAAAATTTGAAGTGGGACCCCTGTTTTTGTACTTCTATAGCCCATGCGTCCTTGGAAGCATTTAGCACATTCCTATAGGCGAATGGTCCTGGGTCCAGTTGTTCAAGCGCAGATTTAACTCTGATAAGCTTAATCCGATATTAAATCTGACTTTAACCAATCAGAATTGATTTCTAATCAATTCTGATTGGTTAAAGTAAGATTTAAAACTGGGCTCATGTGTGTTTGTGACAGATACACTTTTCCTGAGGTGAAAATTGAATAAATAAAAGAACGTGTGTTTTCTGTTAAAACGTCCGAATCAACCTGATGATGTTTTGAAACTATTTTTATCTGCCGATAAGAGAAATTTCCATACGGATATTTTAGACAGTCCCCTTAATATCTAGTTATTTCTTTTAGACTGCCTCTTTACTAGAAAATATTATCAACTATTTAATATATGAAGATGACAGTGATATCACTGGTGGTTGTTTTATCAAACTCGGTCAAACTTTGCCACTGTTGTCAAATAAACGAATTATTTTTGACGAGATGCTGATAGGATCAACTGTGGATTATTCAAATCTTCTTAATGAACAACTGCAGGTAAATTTTTGATATCATTTTTGTTGATGGTCGCAGGCTTTTCAAATTCCTAAAGTTTTTATTACTTTTTCTCTCTCTCAAGAAGGAACGGAACGTCTTTGTGCAACCAATGTACACATGGGCACTGTTCTTGAGTCAACCGTTTAGCGCCTGGTATCCATCAAATGGTCATACCCACTTCAATTATCCTGAAGCACTTTGTTACAATCATGTATTAAAGGGTTAAGACAAATCTAAAAGAGTGCAGTATAAATAAAAGAACCGCTATGTCTTGATTTTAAATTAATTTCTAGTCTGTGTTAGTTTTTAGTTTTCTTTTTCACAACATACGTGTTTTTTTTGTGTTGTTTTCTTATGGGTTATTTCTTCTGATATGCCATACCATGCCCTGTATATTATCAGCAATCAGTCCTTAATAACCATTCTAAGTTTGCATCATTTTGTTTGCATGTTAATATCTACAACACAATAGTGTCTTGTTCATAATCAAGTGTATATATCTTAATTTGTGTACTTTTTTCTTAGGAAATTTGCAGAATTCTGAAAATTAGTCGACAATATATGTCAAAAGTCAAACTACACTCACCCTTAATGTCGCTAATTACTGAAGAATCTATTAATATCCTAAATCTTCTTTTTTTCCTTTCAAGGTTAGTTTTATTAGGACACGTTTACATGGAAAATCGTTGCGGGCGAAATGAACTGTCATGGCTTCTGTGATTGGTTTA
>JAUCNQ010110402.1:0-11748 GCA_032352715.1 Bougainvillia muscus | reverse complement strand
GACACTTCTGTAGGAATTTTTCAAATATTTACCGAACACATAATTTGAAGAACACGTACAGATGGCTGCTTCCGAAGGGTGTTATTGTTAGTGTTTCAAGCGCTGTCATCACCTCGGTACTATGAAAATCTTTATTAATTATTACATCTGCATCCTGGAGTTTGAATTACCGGACGCAAATTTGGCAATTGGAAACCAAAATCTCTTCGAAATATCAGCTGAATTCAAGTTCATTCAAATGTTAATACCTAAGGCGATACTTTGTTCTCGGAGATCTCACACGTTGAAACCTCTTCTCTAATCATTAATTCATACACATGTGAGATAAACACGAAAAATTCCCTCCGGAAGAGTGTTATTTTTAATCAATTTTTTCAAGCCCATCGTAATTAAACTAAATTTATGCATTTGCAACTATACGGAGGAGATCGCTAAGTCTTTTTTTATGTCAAATAAAGTTATTTTTCATTGAAATATATACTCACATGCTTGAAGAAAGTTTTAAGCGGAGTGAATTCTTGGGATTATAAAAAACATTCTCGACATAGAAACCAATTTTTCTCATTCGTGTAGGAAATATAACTACAATGGGATAGATCGGAATGCATTTGATGCGAGGTAGATCACTGAATATAAAGAATGCTTCTATTTGCCAACGAGCATCACTTCTAAGGGCTTGCCGACAAAATTGAAATTTCAATGAGATTTTTGCATGAGCTGTTAATCTTTCCTTCTTACATTTCTCGGATCTATTTAAGCAAAATAAGAGTGACAGAATGTCATGAATTAATAATAGTTCAACACTACCAGACTTTTTTCACTCTGAACTACTGAGGGAATGACGACTTTCGTGATATGATATAGTGCTGAAACTCCGACAGATAACGTAATATAGGTAAATCTTAAAAGTAGCAGAGTATAACACTGCAAAAATGAACACTGTCAGCCCCACCCCCCCCCCGTAGTAATATGGTTAACAAATAATCAGTAACTTTCTTAAGGCTGTTAAAAGATAATTATAATTGTGATTATCCCACTAAAAACTCGGATTGGTCTAAACCTACCACTGAATGTAGTTTATTAGTTTATTTTGATGTTAAAGTGTACATATACCAATCACAATGCCAATCGTTTTCATATTAAAAACCGCCTGTGATAACAATTTTGTTTATCCATTAAATATCAATAAATTTTCTTCAATAAAACCATCACTAAAAATATAACAGACCACATCTTACACATTCTTAGCGCATTTTCATGCTTGAAGCATTCCAAGAGTACTCATGTGTAAACCTCTCAGTAAACCAGTCAAGACCTTTTGCATACTCTGCTGCACTTGAACAGTAATATTTCCCATTTAAATTGCAACCAAAACAATCTGGGCTCCAATTCATCCACCAATGAGCATCAAAATATTTCGCGCATCCATTTGAAAGATCTTTATCTGGTGTTGAAAATCCTTTACCCTGATGCCTATCGTGTTCGAGCCAATTTGAAGCCGTTCCAGAGTAATCTCCAACTGTAATCGTGTAGCTACTGGCATTTGATCCAATGCTAAATGTTCCATACATGGCATAATATTCTTCACCTTCCCATGCAAGTAAATCAACTCTTAGAGAAGTGCTTTGTTTGCTTGTATATTCATGGAGAAACTTTAAACCAAGCCAATGTTCACCATGTAAGTCTCCAAAACCTTCTTCGTATTCATTCCAGGTATGATTGAAAGACACGCTTCCACCGAATCGTTTCTGTAATACCATCCAGCCACCTCCGTCTGTCTCCATGTCACAAAATGCATGGAAATATTTTTCATTGGTTAGATTTGTTTCGATTTTATATATTCCATTCCATTTAAAACCAAGTCGTTGAAATGCCTGACAATCTTGCAGAGTCAAATCTAACCGTGTACAATCCAGTATTTGACCTTGTACAGTAAACAGTGTGCTGCATTTTTCATCATTTATTCGGTATAATACACTGTCTGAAGAATCAGTCAGTTGAAATGTCATATAAGATAGTATTGAACAAGCAGAAGTGATTAGTGACCAAACCACTGCTTTACAATTAATTCGTTGTAAGCAACTAAGTATACAAGATGTTTCAGAAATGGTTGTTGTATATGACATGACTACCATATCCTTGATCTCTTTTCCTTCGTATCTTTCGAAGTAATTAGATGGTGACTTTTCATTGGTCAAGCACTTTACGACAACAGCCACAACAACAAGTGAAAAGAATAGCTGATGTAATATATTTTTGAACATGATAAACAAATTCATTTTGATCTATGAGTTCAATTGCTTATCACTGGATAAAAATTGGGATAATTTTAATCCGATGACAAACGAATTCCTCACTGGTTGAAAAGTGTCTGAACCATCTTAAACGTAATGAGAATCCTGAATATGTTGCAGTATATCGAAGAAAAAACCTCGAAAATGTATGTCACAAATTTAATATATTTGTCAATATTTGTTATAGTGAAATAAAGAGAATGTAGCTAATATATTAACCGCAATTACATTTTATATCATGACAATATATTCTTTGAAAACAGAATAATTTAACAGTCAATAATGTACATAAGTTTTAATAGATAATTTGGCGATGTTTATCTTTCGCCTGGCTGAATGGATTCAAACAAACTTTGCAAGAATCCGAAAGGATCTTACTTAAAGCCATGTGACATTGGAAGATAGAGTTTGTATATTTATTATAAGTAAAGCAAGGTGGTAATGTGACAATGTTGGTGATGTCAGCATAATTAAATGAGGGATAAATCAAATGATTTTTATCATAATGTCGTCAAAAAGACGTATTGACGTGA
The DNA here is from genome assembly GCA_032352715.1 of Bougainvillia muscus. Classification (NCBI taxonomy): domain Eukaryota; kingdom Metazoa; phylum Cnidaria; class Hydrozoa; order Anthoathecata; family Bougainvilliidae; genus Bougainvillia; species Bougainvillia muscus. The sequence goes on along the minus strand of JAUCNQ010110402.1, from coordinate 8,921 downwards.
TTGCGTCACTTTCAAAACGGAAGGAAGTCTTTATGACTTCTTCACATCATACATACTCGCATAAGAACTATATAGTTAAGAAATAAATATAATAATTTGAGTAATTCCAATATCAATTTCATAGAATATTCTAAACTAACATACTGCCGTCCAAGAATGACGCCATTATAACTCTTGTCGCTGGACTTATTCAATGGAATTTTGTGTTATTTTCACAAAAATTTAACGAAAAATGACAATCACTAGGAGAGATCTGCTAAAATAAAGAATACTAAAGAGACTAATTTGCCTCCCTCCCCTCTCCATATGTAAATTTGTGTTGAACTCTTAACCTAAGCATCTTCTAAGCATCTACACTTTTGAACTGAGAATTTTTTGCTATTTGGTGTGTTTGAGCTGGTCATAGCTAATCATATCTAGTATGCATAATATATAAAACAAAAACTAAATAACAAGATTGTGAGCCAATAAATCGGTAAAGACGTTTTTGATTATTATGTCATAGATTTAAAAATTACAGAAGATACAAATCTTCTTTATTAACTTTAGGTCATTTAAATATATAGCATAAGGGCAGCATTGCTCATTAAAGGGATTTCGAACATCAGTGGCGGATGGAAGAAGCTAAAAGTTTTAATTCTCAATAGCCTGCTGTATGATAATGGGTCTAAGAGACCAATCTTCATACAGAAAGCTATTAGAACTAATCACTTTCAGCATGCTTTAAATCTCCATGTCGGTGCTGTGACTAGGTAAAACCGTGTCCTGAGTCCGCCTCTGAGTCTGCCTCTTGCTCATTAAAAGGATTTGGAACATCAGTGGCGGAGGGAAGAAGCTAAGAGTTTTAATTCCTAATAGCCTGCTGTATGATGATGGGTCTAAGAGACCCATCTTCATACAGAAAGCTATTAGAATTAATCACTTTCAGCATGCTTTAAATCTCCATGTAGGTGCTGTGACTAGGTAAAACCGTGTGCCGAGTCCGCCTCTTGCTCATTAAAGGGATTTGGAACATCAGTGGCGGATGGAAGAAGCTAAGAGTTTTAATTCTAAATAGCCTGCTGTACGATAATGGGTCTAAGAGACCCATTATCATACGGAAAGCTATTAGAATTAATGACTTTGAGTATGATTTGAATCTCCATTTCATTGCTGCGACTAGGTAAAATCCTGTTCCGAGGCTGCCTCTAAACATAATAAAGCATAACTGTATTCATAATAAAGCATAACTGTATTTAAACAATAGTCAGAAAATATAAAAAGGTTTCTGTAAATTTCCAAACATTTTGCTCTGAAATACAACCTGGAAATGTGGCACATTTTAACAATCACAATGGTCCTCGAAATAAAAAAATATAACATAGATCAACAAGAACGTTTAGGAATTTATTTTGGATATCCAAATTAGCTTACAAGTACAATATACAAGTTACAAGTTCTATCTTATGTTTCATCTCATAAAAGAAACCCAATTTAGGTAAAAAAAATCCAAGTAAGGACAAGTTTACATGGAAAGTCGTTGCATGCGAAATGAACTGTCATGGCTTCTGTGATTGGGTAAATTTTTCCGACGGAAAAATTTAACCAATCACAGAAGCCATGACAATTCATTTCGCCTTTAGAAAGTCTCCATGTAAACGAGTTCTTAGGTAAAAAAGTTCTGCTGAATTGCTCTTGAAGTGGTCTTAAATTGATGTTCGTTGAAATATTTATCCGGCTCAACTAGCACAACAGAATTGCGTTTCTTGAATTATGATGGTAACAGAAATATAACAGATTCATTGGAAGTTATTTTTCTTGATGAATGGCTCTTGAAAGTTGTCAATATTTTTAACGCTATAAAGCCTGGGGGTGGGGGTGTTGGCCCTCCCTGTCGGAAAAGTTTTAGTAACTTTAGACGTACTTCTTTTCAGCATTTGAAACTTAGTGAGTTTTAATGTAAATCTATTTTACATGTTATGATAAAGTTTCAAGGCCATATCTTATATACAACAGACGTTACAGGTCATTAGTCAAGACCACCAATCAAAATTTGGGTTAATTATGGTCAATTCCTTACAAACTTTGAGCACGTATAACTTCAGTTTCAAATGACTTTAAGCATTTAAACTTTGCATTACCTTGCATTACCTGTCCAAAGTTCTTCCATATCAGGTATGTAATATTACGTGCCTAATATCATGGCGTCATATACAGCAATTACGTCATTTTCAGGGACAGCTCCCATGAAAAGTCGTATACGACAAGATCCTGCTGTCAGCAAAATGTAATGACGTCATGATCAAAAACTCTATTGTTTAAAAACTACAACATGGCTGCTATAAACATGCAAAGTGTCACGTTCTAAAACTAAGCCAATCTTGAGTTACATAGGAGGCCTAGGGTAAATTCCGTCACTAAGGTGTGAAAGCAATATTGGACGAGATATTGGGCATATTAATGCTTTAAGGCATAGATTATTTTTAGAAATTTCAAAAAAATTATCAATACCAACAGTATTTGATCTATAAATAGACATATAAATATTAATTTTTTCGGTCAACTAGACTAAATGATGAGGTCATAACAAAAAATAATAACGACATTATGACGTCATAAACATCATTGTTTATTGCAGAGAGGTCAATGATCATCTGTACTAAATTTGGGTCCATAAGAGAGAATGGTTCTAAACTGGTTCTCACCATATAGGTAACATTTGGGTGTGCTCATTTTGTTGATTATGTCTTCGACGTCGTAATGAAGTCATAAAACGTCCCATTTTACCGTATATTTCCGTACCTTCATTTTCGGTGAAATTATCAGATTTACTTAGAAAAAACAGGTGTAAAATATTTGTAATAGGTTGCAGCTGGGGCTAAAAAATACTTTCAGTGCAAAAATCGGTCGCCATATCTTAGATTTTGGGGCCAAAAACCGGAGTTCCGGAAGATTTTCAGGATTAGTTGCCGGAAAAGAGAAACTTTTCCGGTTCTGGAAAAAATGACGTCATCAACATTTTTATCACGTCTCAAAGAACCGTTGTTCCAAATTTCAAGTCAAAATGTAATATATTTCAGAAGTGACAGATTTTCAAAGAGAAATATGCAAATTTAATAGGTAGTTTTGAACAATGACTCATAAAATCTGATCTACCCCACCTGCTGACATGACACTTTATCAAAAGGTGTGAAATAGATTATGTAAAAGACGGAGAAGGGTTTCCTTGTAATTTAGCAGCTGCTAAGCCAAGTTCTAACATATTCGTATTTTATAACGTAATCTCACTAATGAGTTTGGTTTCAGTCTCTGTTTGTAATAATAAAAAACATGTTTGATTTTGTAAAGTTCTCTTTCTATGTACAACGATGTAAGATTCAGACTATCTCGAGTCTCTTCAATTTTCTGGTTCCTCTTTCTAACTATATCGGCTAGGGTGGTTCCCACATGAATATTGGTGTGTTGAAAATCATACAACTTGAATTTGTAACATTTCAGGAAAAAAAGGTTTTAAACAAAATCAGGATGGGATACCTTATCAGAAGAATTGAGTGTCAGCAAGACTGTAGAATTACCACGATTTGACGTGGATCAGAGAGCCATTCGAGATCATATGAATAAATTATTAAGAGAATATACCCAAAAAAGGTGTCAAGAACTTAAAGCTTCTGGCATAGAAGTGGAAGTGAATGAAATAGACGTTCTCCTTGAAGAAGTGTCACACATTAAAAAGGAGAGTGAACTTCAAGCCAAAAAAATATCTGTCACAAAAAGCAAGCAGGCTGGGGAAGATATAAAGGCAGCTGATTCAGTCTGAAGAAAATCGATGGAAACTTGGAGTGCGACAAAAAAGAGAGAAAGAGAAAGCGAATATTTAGATATCGAAATCAACCCAATATGGTAGTGAAACATTAGAATATCTACGAGAATAAAATGACATTGAGCTGCAAATTCGTAAACGAGAGCTTGAAATTAAAAAAGAAGAATTACGATTGCAAAGGATGAAAATTCAAGTAAACATTATGATCAAATGTTGCTGCAAAGTCAACAGCAAATAGCCTTAACGGTATTTATGGCAAAACGTGCAGAAAAACTGTGAAACATTTGTTCTTTTTCTGTTTACAAATATGTTTGAAAGTAAGTTTCTTGAACTCAAGAAAGTGATCTCTAGGAAATAATTATTCTCCATTTCTTGGAGCCTAAGAAATGTATTCAAATTTTTGAAGTGCATATAAGAAATATACTGATTGTGTTCAGTATTGCGGCCAGAAATAAAATTGGATTTGGTCTGGATTTTATACTTAATGGGTCTTATTCTAATGAGACAAATCAACGTCAACAAAGAAATATAAGCAATAAATTAAACCCTTTAGAACTCTTCTTTATTCGCATTTAGCCTTCCAAATTTGGTTGGATGGAGCTCATTTAAATCGAACTGAGTGTAGAAGGCTAAAATATGAGTAAAAAAAGGACTAAAAGATTAAAAATTTATTATATTTATGTCATTGTTGTTCACAACTCAGGCTGAACCATTTGGCTGCTTAAAGTGAAGTTTAAACACTTAAAAGACAAATAGCTCAGCTAAATCTATAGAGGTTTTCCATAGTGGGTATATAACTCTTTTCTTATATATCTGTAAAAGTGAGAACATTATTGTTCTAAAGTTGACTAAAATTTAATGGAAATGCTCCTCCAACAATGGTGGTTTAACATTACGAAAGACCTCAACATTATTTCCATACAAGCAGGTATGAGCATTTGTTAACAAAGAACTTACTCGATATAATTTACCAATGGGCCTTTAGCCAATTTTCAAGTTTTTCTTAAAATCGTTAAGCTTGAATTGATTAATTATGTCCCCAAAGATCCACTCCACAGAAACACGAACTTTGCTCATTGTAGTATTGAAATCCCTTTCCTGGGATGTCATATTGGCTCCACCAAATGGGGCCAAGAGATATCCCCCGAGGGGATAGGCTGGGTCACCACACAGGCATAATACATTTCTATTTACATCATGTGAATATCGTTGCAACTGTTGCAAAAGACCAGATAGACTGAGCACTGTCATGTCTTTCACCTTCAAGACCAAAAAAACTGTCTATCATTCCAGATGGGGTAACAATAGACTGGTATTTAAGACCATGGTATATTTTGTGTCCGTTATAAAGTAATCTTTGATGTCGTCCAGGCTTACAGGAAGCTCTTAACCCTATTAAGCCCAGCCGTTTTTTACACTCTTAAAGCCCGGGGGCCCCCACCTAGTATCTTTAGAACTGATAACTTTCAGAACATAAAACTTGGCACGAACGTTTACCATTACATAAGGAGTCACGTGACGTAAAAAAAATATGATGACGTCATCATATCGCCTGTAATAACCATGTCATAAAATGGAGTTATCAATTGTATATGTTTATAGGCACTTTAACATACGTTAAACCGGATTTCCGGAGAAGGAAATGGTTTCCGGGAATTTTTCCAGCAAAACTTCCGTTTATCCGGAAAATTTTCCGGAAATGGAAAAAATCCCGTATTCAAAATAAAGGTTAGGTTAACAGATGTTCATGTGCAAAGTTTCAAGCCTACATCATAAATGTTACACGAAATACAGCAATTACAAGGTTAAGAAATTTCAGAGGGAGTAGTGCAGTAAAAAGTGAGGTGGTTTAAACAATAGCCAGTAATTTCTTACCACCTGGGTGAAGTTAGCTATTACCAGTATATGCTTTTTGATTTGTTTGCGTTTAATTTTTAACTACAGGAGACTTGGAAACAGCCGCGTGTGCTTGCACATAACGTTGACGTGTCTATCCTGTTTAAATATTCGTTAAAAATTAAACGCAAGCAAATCAAAAAGCATATACTGGTTTAGAGCTAACTTCAACCAGGAAGATGGTTGTGGATTCTGGTGAAACTGATATACCAGTTCTTTAATGTTATTGGTGCAATGATAACCTGGACGCATTATATTTCAGCACAGTGCAATGTAAGGGTACATGACAGAGAAATCTTAAATATCCAAATGGCACTGATATAGTTCACTCTTTTGAAATGCGAGGGTACTTCTTGTTTGCCTACTATTGAAGTTGATGAGACTACTTCATTTAACTGTAATAATCTAAGGACACGTTTACACGAAGACTTTCTATAGGCGAAATAAACTGTCATGGCTTCTGTGATTGGTTAAATTTTTCTGTCGGAAAAATTTAACCAAATAGCTCATCTCTTCATTGGAAAATTGAAGATCTTCCGCACCCGGAGAAGCGAGTATTTCAACAATCTGCTGACGTATTTGAGAAACTACAGTCTGCTCATGAACATATAGCTGCCGTTGGTAGAGCTTTAGTTTTGTGACGATAAGTATTATTGATTAAAAGATAATTTGATTCAATTACTCTTAGTTCATATAAGTAGTTTGATCTGTTCACTTTTCCTTGCTGAAACTAAACAACTAGTATTCGGATGGATCATCTAACTGAATTTCATCTTCTTAATGCACCCTGCGCTTGAACAACCAATACATACAAAATGTTGTCATTAAGGATTGGTTGAATTGTTATTGATTTTCATTGTTAAACAAATGCAATATGATATATGAAAATATAAAACAAATGAGAACAGTTAACAAGAATAACAAGATGTACTTCCCATGCAATTTTAAATAGTAAAACAATGTAACTTTTATATTTAGCTTAGATGCTTATCTGAAAGATTCACTTCAAATGGTAACAACATCGTCTAGGATCTTTCCTTAAAAGTTATCTCTAATAATAGCTGTCATATACATTCATGCATTTAGAAAAATTGAAACATGTTCGCGAATCTCTTCTACTTGCATATGCTAAAAAACCTTTATCGAAAGAAGGATTTGTCCACTTATTTGACATAAATAAGTCAAGAAGTCCAGATTTCAATTATTTAGACTATGAAAAGTTTGATTTAGGAAATATGTTAGAGCCAAGTTGCTTCGCTGAGTTTCGTTTTAAAAAGAACCATGTATCTCGACTAGAAAATGTGCTTCAAATTCCTGACAAGATTTCTTGTCTCGACTACAGCGATGTCAAGTGTGATGGGATGAAGTAATGTGTATTCTCCTTAGAAGATAAGCCTATCCTAAAAAATTGTCAGAACCGATTCCACGATTTGGAAGACATGCTCTCAAAATATGCACGATATTCAACCAGATGATTAAAGGAAAAAATGACCAATGTGGTTGGTTGTTTGGCAACATGAACCAGCCTTGGTTACACCTACCAAACTTTCAAGAGTTCTCCAGAGCTGTATATAACCATAATAATGATTGGGGCTTTATAGATGGTACCTTAAGAGCTTGCTGTAGGCCTGGACGACATCAAAGATTACTTTATAACGGACACAAAATATATCATGGTCTTAAATACCAGTCTATTGTTACCCCATCTGGAATGATAGCCAGTTTTTTGGGTCCTGAAGGTAAAAGGCATGGCAGTGCTATGCTCAGGCTATCTGGTCTTTTGCAACAGCAGTTGCAACGATATTCACATGATGTAAATAGAAATGTATTATGCCTGTATGGTGACCCAGCCTATCCCCTCAGAAGATATCTCTTGGCCCCATTTGGTGGAGCCATTATGACACCCCAGGAAAGGGATTTTAATACTACAATGTGCAAAGTTCGTGTTTCTGTCGAGTGGATCTTTGGGGACATAATTAATCAATTCAAACTTAACGATTTTAAGAAAAACTTGAAAATTGGCTTAAGGCCCATTGGTAAATTATATCGAGTGAGTTCTTTGTTAACAAATGCTCATACCTGCTTGTATGGAAATAATGTTGAGCTCTTTCGTAATGTTAAACCACTATTGTTGGAGGAGTATTTCCATTAAACTTTAGTCAACTTTAGAACAATAATGTTCTCACTTTTTCACATGTATAAGAAAAGAGTTATATACCCACTATGGGAAACCTTTATAGATTTAGCTGAGCTATTTGTTTTTTAAGTGTTTAAACTTCACTATCAGCAGCCAAATGGCTCAGCCTGAATTGTGAACAACAATGACGTAAATATAATAAATTTTTAACCTTTTAGTCCTTTTTTTATTCATATTTTAGCCTCCTAAATTCAGTTCGATGGAGCATATTTAAATGAGCTCCATCTAACCAAATTTGGAAGGCTGAATGCGAATAAAGAAGAGTGCTAAATGGTTTAATTTATTGCTTATATTTCTTTGTTGACATTGATTTGTCACATTAGAATAAGACCCATTAAGTATAAAATCCAGACCAAATCCAATTTTTATTTCTGGCCAAAATACTGAACACAATCAGTATATTTCTTATATGCACTTCAAAAGTTTAAATACACTTCTTAGGCTCCAAGAAATGGAGAATAATTATTTCCTAGAGATCTCTTTCTTGAGTTCAAGAAACTTACTTTCAAACATATTTGTAAACAGAAAAAGAACAAATGTTTCACAGTTTTTCTGCACGTTTTGTCATAAACACCGTTAAGGCTTGTGTTTGCTGTTGACTTTGCAGCAACATTTGATCATAATGTTTACTTGAATTTTCAGTCTTTGCAATTGTAATTCATCTTTTTTATTTTCAAACTCTCGTTTACAAATTTGCAGCTCAATGTCGTTTTATTTCGGATTCGGGTTATTATGGGGTAATTTACAGGCCAGAAATGCTAATTTACAGACCAGATATTTGATTTTACAGACCGGATTTATGGAGTAGTGAAATGTGCAAAATTGCATTATTTAGAGATGTATAGAGACACATATTACTATTCAGAGACATAAGAGACCTATTTACATATAAAATACACAAAAAAATTCAATTATATATGTATTGCAACCGAAAATATCCCCAAATCAGTGTCGGATCCAGCCCTAGTCAGAGCATTACGATGGTGTATAATTACTTTTAATTCTTAATTTCATTGTGTATGACGCTGG
>JAUCNQ010110391.1:0-11757 GCA_032352715.1 Bougainvillia muscus | reverse complement strand
CTATATTACTTGTATACGTTATATTTATAAATAAATAAAGTTATTTTCGGTTGAATATAATGAATTAGAAAATAATTTGTCTATATTTTGCAACAGAAATTTATCCTGATAACTTGAAGATCCCTAGTGTACTTCCTATACACAAAAATCCAAATCATTATGCAACAATAACAGACCAATATCCCTTCTTTCCAACATTGGTAAAATATTTGAGAAATTGATTTAACACAGAGCCGACAATTTTCTACAGAAGTTTAAGGTTCTATATACTTTAACCCTATATGGCAGGGGCTATTTCGCCAACCTATTTAGCATGGGGGTGCAAATATGCCCCCTACTTTTCTCCTAAACCGCCTAAAGTATAAGTGCAATTGCCATGAACTTTGGCACATATATTCCTGATGATAAATACATTTAAAAAAGTGTCTTTAGTGTCAAGGGTCACGTGACTTTTTTGATGACGTCACTAAACCCGAAAAATCGCGATTTTTTCAAAATTCACGAAATTTGTTTTGTTTTTTCTGGTGAGACCTGCTTTCGTGCCAATATAAGGAAACAAAACACCAAAATAAATGTGATTTATCCAAATTATGGTTTAAAAAGGAAAAAAGAAAATCTTGATGAAAAAAATTGGTAATGTCACCAACAAAAATGTCATAACCCCCCAGCAGAGATTTTATTTATCTTGAAATTCGGCAGAAAGATTTGTAATAGATAAAAACTAAAAGTCTATAAAATGTTTATTTCTTATTATGTGAATATTTAGGCAGGATAAACACTTCAGTAACTATTGTCACTGCTATTAGCGTGTGCCCTGTGTGTCTGGAGATATTAAAAAAAACGCATAATGAATAGGGTTAAGGAAAGAAGCTTTCGCGGTACCAAAATCACCGAGAAATTTTCGGAATTAACTTTCGCAGTTAAGCCTTTTAATTTTTTTCTACGGGAATAAACTCCCCCAGCCCTTGCGGCAGCGCCGTGCCTGAAGTTGTTTGATGTTTGTACCGTTTCTGGTGCTCGGTGAGCTCCTAGTTTTGGCTATTGCATTGGTCTTCCAGGGCAGATACTCGGAATTTATTTTTAAAAATTATTACATTATTTATCTATTTATTACTTTGGTACTGTATTTATTTTGAGTATTTGTTTAAATATATCTCTGATTGGATTGATTGATTGATTATTTCTCTCTGGCGATATAGCTTCAGAAACGTCCGATGTAGACGGCATGTCAGAGTGTCTTGTGGGCAAAATGGGAGGCATTACCGTATTAACTTAAAGTTCATTTCTTTTGTTCTTAGCTTCTCCACATTGAAAACCATGTCGTAGGCCCTAACATCGAGAGCGGGTAACTTTCGAGTTGTGACTTGGTGAGTTGCTTCCTAGTGAGTTCGTGAGTTCGTGAGTTGGAAAGGTATACGAGACCGAGTTATTCTTCCGTTCACTTTTATCCGAGCCCAGTAGGACCTATACGGAGTAACGGTGGGGTAGCCGATTCGAACAGGACATTTTTCAATCCTATGGCGCATGTTTAGTTTTTTGGAAGAAAAAAGAAAAAATTATAAATATGTTTGCCACAGTAAGAATATTTTTAAATTCTTTAATTTTCTTATGGTAAATACTTATAAAAACTTTGGACGTTTGATAAATATCATTCTATCGCCAAGAATATTTCCTAAGAAGCATACAGATGTGGCACAGTGGTAACACATTGAGTTCGCTAACTAGAGGTCCAAGGTTTGAATCCAGACCTTTCGGTGTCATATTTTTTCTACCAGGACGGGAACAGGACTGGCTTAGAGGGGGGAGATTTAACATCAAAATCACAACTTTGGTGTTTTAAAATAATAAATAGCTTCTTGAAACTGAAGCAGTATTGACCTCGTTACAGAAATATACAAGAATCCGCTAGGCTAAATAACTGGGAGAATATGAATGGACAAAATAGAAATGACTTTAGACAGAACAGTCGGGTAAATTAGTGTAGAGTACACGCACATCTTGCTGCGCGTATACGGGTTTAGTTTTGATTTCACAGCTTGTCTAATGTCACACAATCAATCAATCAATTTACTTTATTGAGAGAAATCTTGCTGGCAGAAGGCAACTGCCGAATCTCCATAACTTTTGCGGGTCCACTCTTTTCAACCTCGATCACAGGGCATTTTGTAAACATTTTCAAAGTTCGAATAATGTGACAGTTTTAGCCTTCACAGCATTGAATCCCAAGAATTTGTCAAACACGAAAATTAATTCTATTTCGAGAAGCAGAGGGAGTTTTGTTTCGATCTTGGTTTCCATTTGTACAAGTGTGAAGCCAAAAACATCGGTCAACGCGAGGGTTAGAAAGACTTCTCACTCCCTGGAGCTCGTTCCTGAGTTCATTTATTTATCAGAAGCAAAGAATTTTCAGAAAATTTTGAGGCATGTAATTTTTGTATTTCAAGATGGCTTCAAACAACAAAATTTGGTGCCTAGTGGAGATTGAATTGTGGTTAGCGCTCGTGAGCGCTCGAAAATATCTCTGTTGAGATGATTCGGATGGAAAAGGTTTCCCTGAGTGAGAGCCTTTTACTATAACCCCCTTAAGCTAAGTTTTCACTATCATTTAAAGTTCTTAGACTGCGTCAACAGAGGCAATAAGAGTTGGTGCCTAGTGAAAACCAAGCTTTATTTAAAAAAACTATTATAAAGTAATTAAAAATTTTAAAGGCAATAGAGAGTTATAATTGGCCGGTTCTGGCGCAGTGGCAATTCCTCGCTTTAAAACGCTGATTTGATACTCCCCTCAGTCATTATAGAACACATTTTTACATCTCTCTACGATATCGAAAGTGCTGACGTCATGCATGAGTAAACAAGGGATAGTCCCCAACTCATCTTCGTCTTAAAAATGATATGACTAAGGGAAACCCCCTTACTCATTTGCAGCATTATAGTTGCTAAGCGATCCTCAAATACGGATGCGTAAACAAACTGCGCCAGTTCTGTCCATAAGAAGAAAATAAAATTATAAAAATATGTATACATAAAAGAGAAATGACTTCATATTTTAGAAATGCAATTTCAAAATTATACGATGCTGTCACAGCACCGGTAGCAGCGATACGCGATGCACTCGCAAAAAGACTTCAGAGTGTACGTGAGACTGCTACTTTATTATATAACAGGACTAAGGAGAAATTAGGATACGGGCACACACTGAAAGATGTTGTGGAAAATCAAGCTGAAGAGCAACACAAAGATGATCAAGGAGAGCAGCAAGAAGACGAAGATGTCGATCTTACACCTAAAGAGCATGATGTCGCAATGAACAGAGCATATCGAAGTTTTAGATCACCAGGCTTACCGAAAGCAGACATCGATATCTACATAAAAAAGGTCACCCCACACGTGAAAAAACTCATTCAAGAGCAGCTTAGAGAGCTCAATTCTGCAAAGGTCCAACTACATATGTGGGTTATGTGGAAAAAGCCAGTGGAATTGCTCATCGAGCTAGAACCCGAAGAACTAGAAGGAGCTGAGGATCTACCAGGTGATGCTGCTGAAGACAATTTTATCAGGGTAGATAAGTCATTTAACAGCAAGATGACAGAGGTGTTTGAAGGATGTAACATAGACGAGATTATGCGTGTTATTTTTGAATTCATCAAGACTCAAGTGTAACATCCTTCACTACCAAATAGCGGCTTTATATTGGATCTTATCATGCATTTAGACATTGATTTTCATAAGCTAGTTTTAACAAGGGGTAGTTCATACATTGAAGTACCAGAATGGATAGCAAAGAAAAAAGCCTATCAATCCTAAAATTACCAATGAGGAATGTTTTAAATGGGCAGTTGTAGCTGCATTGCATCACGCTGAAATCAAGAAGGATCCCCAGTAGGTATCAAAGCTGGAGCTATATGTAGATCTATACAACTGGCAAGGCTTGGATTTTCCAGTGGCAATCAACAAAATAGGTAAGTTTGAGAAGAACAATCTAGATATCGCAGTAAACGTCTTATTCACGAGTAAAAATAGTATTTACACGGCTCGCAGATCCGACTTTAACAGCAAGCGTAAAAACCAGGTTAACTTGCTTATGATTAATGGTAAGAACAGGCATTACACAGCGATCGAAAAAACCTGTCGAGATTGCTTTCTTCAATGAATGCCAAACACCAAGGCGCATACCACTATTGCCTAAACTGTCTAAATGGGTTTAGAATAGAAACAGCAAGAGATAAGCACTACTATTGTAGTGGTCATGATGAGGTTAAGGTCAAGATGCCGATGGAAAAAGATAAACGGTTGAAATACCACCAAGGTCAGAATCAATTTAGGGTATCATTTATGTTATATGCAGACTTTGAAAGTATCTTAAAGCCGATGGATGAGCAATATAGGAATAAGATGAATCAGATGAAGGGCAAACGACCAGGCAAATCGTTTACAGAAAAGATCAGCCAACACGTGCCTTCGGTTTGGGGAGTCTACAGTAAGTTTGCATATGGAGAGTTTCAAGATCCTCTCACTGTATACCACGGTAAAGACTGTGTAGAAGGTTTAAAGAGTATATCGAAAGCGAAGTTAAGCGCTTATTTGAAGCGTACCCACAGCCAATGATAGAGCTGACAGATATATTACAGATAGTGCATGAGGAGGCAACTAAATGTCATATATGCTTTAGCGGGTTTGATGATCCACAGAACAACAGAAAGGTAGAGATCACTGTCATTACACTGGATTATATCGAGGCGATGCGCATAACAATTGCAACTCAAAATACAGAATCCCAGACTATATTCCAATCGTGTTTCACAACTTGAGTGGCTATGACGCGCATCTCTTCATACGAGAGCTTGGAAAGCGGTTTAACAAGGAAGACATCGGTTGCATCGCAGAGAATAAAGAAAAGTATATCAGTATTAACGTGAAATTTCCCGTTAAATTGGCTGGAGTAACAGATAAAACCGGAAAATAAGTGTATAAAAAGATCAGCTTTCGACAGCTTTCGATTCATGGCTTCTAGCCTAGATAAGCTATCAAAGAATCTTAACGATGATCAATGCAAAAATCTACGATGGTTTTATGAAAAAGAAGATGTGTTTCAGCTGATTCGGCGCAAGGGTGTGTATCCCTACAAGTACATGGATGGATGGGGAAAATTTGAAGAGACAGAGCTACCACCAAAAAGCTCGTTTTACAGCAAACTATACATGAAAGGAATCAGTGATAAAGACTATGAGCATGCACAGCAAGTATAGAACAGAACCACACCAGAAGTAGAAAGAGTGACACTTGGAGACTATCACGATGTCTACTTGGCAACAGATGTGTTGCTACTGGCTGACGTCTTTGAGACGTTTAGAGACACGTGTTTAGAACATTACAAACTCGATCCGGCACACTACTACACAGCTCTTGGGTTAGCGTGACAAGCTGCACTAAAGAAGACAGGTGTTAACCTCGAGCTGTTGACAGACCTTGACATGTTGCCGATGTTTGAGAAGGGTATCAGAGGTGGTATCACCCAAGCCGTACATCGCTATGCAAAAGCACACAACAACATGCTAGATCAGTACGATCCGACTGAAGATTCATCATATCTGCAGTATCTGGATGCGAACAACCTGTACGGGTGGGCGATGAGTCAAAATCTACCAACGCATGGCTTCAAGTGGGTATCAAACGTTGAAGTTTTTACACCAGAAACCATTAAAAAACTGGTGAAAAAAGACAAGCATGGCTATCTGTTAGAAGTCGACGTCGAGTATCCAAAAAACCTCTATGACAAAAATAACGAACTACCATTTATGTCGGAAAGGATGAAGATCAGCAAAGTGGAAAAGTTGGTGCCGAACTTGAAGAACAAGCGAGAGTATGTGGTTCACATTAGGACGCTGGATCAGGCGCTAAAACATGGTCAGATACTAAAGAAGGTATATCGGGTGATTCAATTTGAGCAGAGTGCATGGCTAAGGCCGTATATTGAGCTCAACACGAGATAAAGGACCGCAGCAAATAACAAGTTTGAGGAGGACTTTTTTAAGCTCATGAATAACAGTGTTTCTGGTAAGACCATGGAAAATATCAGAAACCATAGAAATATGAAGCTGGTCACTAACGAAGAAATATACCAAAGATACGTGATGAAACCAAACTTTAAGGATAGTGTAAAATTTAGCAAGAATCTTATGGGTGTTGAAATGGGGAAGACAGAGGTAGTGATGAATAAACCTGTATACCTCGGTCAAGCTATACTAGACCTTAGTAAAATGATCATGTACGAAATTCACTATGACTACATGATCCCCAAGTATGGAAGCAAGGCACGGCTATGTTACATGGATACAGACAGCTTTGTCTACCACATTATGACAGAAGATTTTTATTGAGATATAGCCGCCAATGTAAAAATTCGGTTTGATACCAGCAACTACTCTCGAGAAGACGCAAGACCCTTACCTATCGGAAAAAATGAGAAAGTGATAGGGCTGTTCAAAAATGAACTTGGTGGAAATATCATGACTGAGTTTGTAGCGCTAAGATCAAAGTTGTACGCGTACAAGGTGCGAGATGTAAAAAAGACTGAAGAAAAGTCTGAAGGAAAGCGCTGCAAGGGGGTTAAGAAATGCGTAGTTATTTTGAGTTCTATTTTTGAGTCAGCTAAACCAGCAGTGGACAAGTTTTAGTCGGGGATACCGATCATCATATGAGAGCTACTTTGCCGCCTGCAGACTTTCACATCTCCCTGCCACTGAAGACCCCACCAACCCTTAGAGGCGTTCTCCTGTAATATGACGGCTGCCTTTTTAGGAGACGAGCAAGCCATATCACGAATTTACTATCAACCTTCCTTCTTTTAGTACTCGTACTGTACTCAAAAGGGCATTCACTATCTTCATGGTGGTTTAGATAGATGATTTTTTACCAAATGAACAGAGCTAACTACTGCAGTCCTCTGCATGCTAGTTAAGCATCTGCTTACATCTTTTTTGTCCATTGGAAAGTTTTCCATAAGAGCTTTCGTTAAATTTTCACACAGATACACTCCAAAAGATGACATCACCACAGGGATGACGATCGCTGTCCACCCAGGGTTCGTTTTACATAGGTCCACTCGAAAAGCTTCACCTTTGATGACTACAAGAGGTGCTTGAATGATGGTAAAAATGTGTATCGAGAGCAAGTCCTGTTTCAAAACAAAAAACACGAGATTTATAAGGTACTAGAGAATAAAATAACACTCAACATAGATGATGACAAACGGATTGTACAAGCTGATGGTATGACAACACTTGCAAGAGGCTATAAAAAAATTTAAAAATTTAACAAATGTTTATTAGAAAGTTTTTACATAAAAATCACATGATGATAAAATCCGAGATTTCGGAGATTGTTTTTTTTAACAACAGTTTATAGCATTGACCTGAATATATCCTAACATACTTTCCGGAGTACAACTGTAGTACTAGTTCGACCTTCTTGTAGTTTAAAATAAAATGATCACAGAACTGCTATTTATTTTTTTACCGTTGTACATAGTACAGGTTGCCTTCGCATACAGAATTTTTCCTGCAATAAGAGAATGGAACAGTTAAACGAAATTTTCGATGCTGTAGATACTCCGAAAGAGGGCGTTGAACAGTCGCAAAAGCGGCAAGTGCTGAAAGATCTGATATCTCAGTGAAAGGCGAGGCTACTGCGGGGAAAAACGCCGTGGACCATGGAGCGTGTAGACAAGGCCTCTAACAAGGTAATCGGTAAGCGGTACAAGAGCGCATCTGACCTGATCTCATCTGTCAAGAAAAAGGACCTAGTATCTCGTCTATCGGGGGTTGATAACGTAGCAGCGATGATGGGAGATATCAACTCAAATTTTCTGATCAAGAACTCTGCGTCCGAGATGCTTGGAAAATTTACGCCGACCATTAATTCAGCTCGCATACACCTATTGAGGTTCTGGGGTATATCTATGAAAAATGCGGTACTGTCTTGACACCGATATCGCTCGTCTGCACCATATTTAACCATCTGGACTGGGAGGTGTTCGCGCAAATCTCTGAAGAGCGCAAAAAACTCGCTGCTGAAGAAGCCAGCAAAGGTGTAGAAAACGACTTGACTTTTCCTTAAATAAATGACCAAACCTAAAATAACGAAGCCAAAATATCCAGGTCGTGTAGCTGCTGGTGAGAGACTTGTCGCCTGGAATAGGAAAGTAAAAGAGGACCTACTCAAGAAGCAGCAAGAATCTGGTCAAGAACCTGATCAAGAACCTGGTCAAGTACTTACGCAAGAACATAGTCAAGTCAGTTCAAGTACTGCCAAGGAATACTACTACTACGCTGCTGGAGCGATAGCTGTCGCAGTGGGGGTGCTGGTGTATTTAAAAAACAAAAAATCCGAGCCTTCAAAAATCCAGCAATTTTTTGATCCATTCCGTCAATAATAATAAATGAGTAGACTTTCAAGAGAAGAAGTAGACGCGTTAAGTGAGTCTGTAAGAGTGGGAATTTTCGCTGGCTTGGCAGCACTTGGTGTGACGGCCAGTGTCACTCAGTGGAACTTTTCATATTTGGCAGCAGCAGCCCAGTTATTCTTTAGTACAAGGAGAAAACCTAATCAAGAAGATGATGAGGATGAAGAGGACGATGCTTCTGATTGCTGCCCATGCAACTGTTGTCGATAAAAAAAAAGTAATCTGCTTAAATCTGGTAATTAGTCTGGGCGGTAAAAAGTTACTCGGCGTACCAGCACCAAGTACTAAAATGGACTTTATGGACGGTGCGAAACTTGGAGGTTATCTTACAGCATCGATAATCGTCGACGATTACGCGATTAAACAGGGGTGGCATAAGGATAAAATATCCATATAATAAAATGGTATCTATCGCGATTAACTGGCTGGCAACCGCGATTAGCGCGCTGACATTTTCCGGTACAAATTACTTGTTCAGCCACCTCGATAAAAAACAGGCTAAAGAAGAACGTGAATAGAGAGTGAAAGCCGAAGAAGACCTTCGCAAAGCACAGATTAATTGGGCTCATAAACGACAGCGAAAAATCGACTCCGATTCTCAGTTTTTGCAAAAGGAGCAGGCTTCGGCAGTGGCTATAAACAAGATGGATGACCCTGCTGGAGAGTATTACTTGGCAACGCACAAGCCTGAATTTCCTCCAAAACTAGTACTGAGCGACTTTTATCATCCGTCGGAGCAGCAAAAAACAGGTGAAGTGGCGTTCATCGTTGGAGGCTTGGGCATCCTATCAGTGGTTGTCTACAAATATATGTAGTCTCGAGCCTATAATAAATGGATACCAAAGAGTCTGTAAAACTAAGTGAGATCTACTATCAACCAGACCATCTGTGGACTGGTAACAAAGCCATCCGAGAACTCCAAAAGGAATATAAGTTACCACGTAAAACGGTTATATATTGGCTTTCTCGCCAGTTGCTATGGATCCGGTATATCAAGGGTCCAAAAGTTATTGACCATCCTCACTTCAAGATAACAAAGCCGAATGAAATTCACCAGTTCGACCTGCTTTACATGCCAGACGACAAGCTGTACGGCAACAAGTAAAAGTACGTTTTCACAGGCATCGACGTGGCCTCGCGCTATAAGGTCGCGAGACCATTGAAAACGAAAAAGGCCTCAGAGGTTAGTACTCTGATCAAAGACATCTACAAGGCGGGGCCGTTGCGCTATCCAGAAGTTGTTCAGGTAGACAACGGGACTGAGTTTAAGGCCGACGTGACAAGGCCGTTGGAAGGTAGGGCGTTGTCGCTCGTAGGACAACGACAAAATACCACCACACGTTGACTGCCTATGTAGAAGCATACAACAAAGAGCTTGCAAAGCATCTGTTCAGAACCCAAGATGCTCAGGAGCTCCAGTACCCTGAAAAAGTCGCAACTAACTGGGTCAAGTACCTCTACAAGACAGTTCAAAAAATGAATAACACCAAGACGGCGATGATTGGGGTAAAACCTGCCCAAGCTATTTTGGTAGCGCCGTGTAAGACTGGGTTAAAAGCCACAAAGAGTGCATGCGATGTCTACCTGAAATCGCTAGTTCAAGAAACGGTTGACGACGTTTGTCAAGTGTACCCTCAGCGATGATATCGTCGACGATAAACAGGGTATTTTTCATTGCAAATTGCTTTTAGAATCGCTTGATCCACTCAAATAGCTGATCTTTGGGTTCAATCAAAAATACGTCACCATCAGAAAACAGAGGTTTACAATACAGGTACGTCTTATTCCAACGTAATGTAGGGCATAAAATCACAATGTTTTCAAAATGGTGTGTTCAACACGTTCTGTCTTTCCACAACCTGTCGGACCTGTAAAAATTGCAGTGCAAGGGACTTTTACAACATCGACCATTTATTTAGTAAGCTAGCTTAGTATCCTACGCTGTGAAATCGCCCATTTTGAAAGTTAACTTGTCCGTCTTGAAGCACATAGACGTAGCACATGATATCCCCTGTACCATCCGCCTTTTTCTCGATCTGTAACGTGATCCCGTCGCTGGCGTTCTTGAGACGTCTCCCACTACCGTGCAAAATGTTTTCAGGTACCGACCTAAAGTCGATAAAGAGACAGTAGTTTGTGGTGAAAAATTTGCCCCAGTCCATACCAGTGTCTTCATTTGCAAAGTACCCTCTGGCTTCGTTGTACATATCTGTTGGTAGCATCCCGTAGGTAAACAGTTGATCTGGCTCGCTCTCGACGGTATCCTCGGGATCAGCATCGTAACCTTTTCGTTTTTCTGGGTCAACGAAGATCAAGGCCAAACCTGTTAGAGACTCGCTTGGTACGTTAACCTGAATTTCCACGTGCTATCGGTTTTTTTGAGCGGGATAACGCGGTGTCGAAGCACTCACTTTGTACCCGCCTTGCAAGACTGCTGTCTTCTATCTTATCAAATTCGAGAGCGATATTTGATATTTTGTACGTTCCATCGGCCGCCTTAGCAGTCGTTCCTGATCCTCTATGAGCACGCTAGAGTACGACGCAAAGTGTAAGATGAAGCTTAGACGATCGTTGATTAGCACAAAGGGTAGATATTTTGTCAACTCAAAGTATTGTGCCAGTGGTATGAATAACCGATTTCCGTACACTTTTGCAATCGCCTTTTCCTCGTTGGATGCAGCGGCCTCGGCCCCATGCGCTCCAACTCTGACCTTGTTAATCTTTTACCATCGTCGATCCCTTGTTCAATCAGCTGCGCTCTTTATCCGATAACCATCGGTCGTTAAACATCTGCCAAACGTCAAAGTCGTTAATCACCTGAATTACATTCCCCTCACAGGTTATCGTGAGCTTTGTGACGAGAGCCTTTCCCACATTGTTTACCGTATGTCGTGTATTCGAGGAAGATGTTAAGCCGAGGTCAAACGTTAAATTCAGCGAACTCGGGATAATGACGCCATTACTGCCCAAGTTGGGGATCGATACCTCGAGATCTTTCCCCTGATCGATCGTGCTGGGCGTATGACTTACCTTCACGTGTTGCTTTGGTGCTTTGAACCCGAAACGCCTTCGGATTTCATTCATTTTTTCATTCATTTATTTATTTAAAGTCGATGATATATACAATGGGTTAGTTATAAAATAGCATTAAAAATTTCTAGGGTTAAAGTAAAATAAATTATACCATCTCTCGCCCATCATAATATAGTGCGTGACAGGTAAGAGTTTGGTTAGCCAAATTTGGCTAATTAAAATCGACTAAGTCTATTGCTATTTAAGTTATATAGCCTAGG
>JAUCNQ010110380.1:0-11757 GCA_032352715.1 Bougainvillia muscus | reverse complement strand
TTTTAAAATCGTTGTTAATCAACCCTTAAAGACTCAGGAAGATTATTTTTGAATGTAATTACACCAATCTCTTCTCTGATAAATAATTATTCAACTGATCAGTGCCCAACCTCGAACCCAGCGCCGTTTTTCTCTTTGCCTCCTGTTTGCTCAATGGGCGTTAATTTGGTGAAAACAGCAAATATTAGCAAATAACGTCAAATTATGACGTCATCGCCGACGAAATGACGTCATAATTGAAACGACGACGGCAATATGTCGGGCTCATGATGTTGTACTACTGTATATTAACACATATTTTGGTAATAGCGGTAAATTGTAAAAATGGTAGGGTGGCGCGACAGAATTTTTATAATGGCGGCATCGTTTACTATTTTTTATTTTTTTTCAGAAACCGGTGCGGTTTATCTAAAAACTAAAAGTCATGCCACGCCAGTTTCCAATATTAACCGAGTCTCAGATGGCGGTCGTTTAATTTTGCTACGCGCTCAAAGAGCGCGTCCCAGTGTTAATAGGGTTAACTCGTACAAATGAAAGATATTTAAAAAATACATCTTTCTATACCTAATTATTCACCTAAATATTAAAGCGATTTTTCTTTCGCAAAGAAATAAGCGATACTTCTATTTCTATGTAATAAGCGACAGACAAAGTCGGAATTTTAGTATTTATAAACAGATTGGTTGGCGTGATATGTTGATGTGATATTTTAAGCCGAGTTTCATTGATTGATTGTTTTAATATTTAAGACAGACCGACATCATCAACCTCGTCCCTAGGGCCGTTTTTCTCTTTGATTAAATCAGAGGACGAGGTTGACCGACAATCACATATTTTTATGAGGAAATAGTTATAACAGACCATATATGGTAAGTATTCGATAATACAGACGATTCAAAGCTAAATTTCCTTTGTATTTTGAGACGATATTTCGGAGCGTCTTGACTGTTCCGTTAACGTGACGAGAGTGGGGATGTCGATTTTCTTTCAGATGAAGATCACTTTTGGTTGCTTGTTTAATGCTGGACAAACACCTAGTTACGTCCTTATTATGACTTGACATCTTAAATACCAGAGATAGGTTTTTTGGATGTATATAAAGGTCTTTACACACCACGGCGATTCAACACGATGTTTCAACGTCATAAAAATGTCGTTATAATGTCATTATTTGGTCGCGTACTACAATCCCGGACATAATAGATGAGAAAATATTTACCCCCTGGATATGCCCCTCTAGCAATGTTGATTTTTTGTGCAGGCTACATTAAAAAACAAGAAGCATGCAGAACCAATCAGTTTTTTAACATTCATGTTGGGGGAATATAAGTGCGGTGGACTCAGTTTCATTTTTTTCTCATCTATTTTTGTCGAGGAATGTAGTTGAGTTACTTTTATGCAGAACAAATTTAATGGTGGATGTTTTCTACACTTATCTATGTCTGGAGTATGATGAGCTAATCATAACAAATATTCTCCATTCATTCTTGCTATAAATTGAGTCTGTAAATAGGAACTGCTCAGTGGCTAGTCAGAGCAACACGAGGAAGAGCTAAACATTTTAATTCGTAATAGCCTTCTGCATGATTAATGGGTCTTAGAGACCCATTATCATACAGAAAGCTATTATAATTTATCACTTTGTGTATGCTTTTAATCTCCATTTCAGTGCTGTGACTACTAGGTAAAAGCGTGTTCTGAGTCCGCCACTGCTGCTAATGTCACGAGACTATAGCACATCATATATTTAATACGGTGACAATTTAGTCTTTGTTGATGTTTTATTAATGATTAAAAGAACAAGTTTTCTATTTGTCTCTTTCATTTTTATTTTTTCTTCTTCTTTTTTTTTAATAGATATCCATAATTTAAGGTTAGCAAATGATTTACACGAGTTTTCACTAATTAAACTTTTTATCTCATATAACGTCAATGTATTGATCAACAATGACGTATTTGGGATATTTTCACAGTTGTGCTTTCAGATTTTTGAAAGTTAGTTTGAAAGACATTTAAGAAGATGACTGAAAATTATGTAAGCTTACTTTCAAACAGTCGTACATTGAAGAATTAACTCATTCAGTAGTACCGAAGATGTAAGCGATTACCAATCATTGTTTGAGTTCTGCTATAGAGTGGTCAACAAATGATTGGTTACCACAACAGGTTGTGGCACTGACTGAAAGACGTATTATAAATCTTTGTAACGGACAGGAAGAATTTATTTATTATTATTATACTGTTCTATTATTATTATTACTGTGTGGATTCAATTCTAGTTAGATGATTGCACTGGAGAAATGGTAAAGGGTTAATTCTTGATAAATAAAATAACAATGTCATTAACTTTTTTATAAAATATTACCAAATAATTCTTAATAGTTTAATGAATGATGATATTATCCAATGGCGGATTCAACCCTAGTCAGAGCAACACGAAGAAGAGCTAAAGGTTTTAATTCTTAATAGCCTTCTGTATGATAATGGGTCTAAGAGACCCATTATCATACAGAAAGCTATTAGAATTAATCAATTTGAGCATGCTTTAAATCTCCATTTCAGTGCTGTGACTAGGTAAAAGCGTGCTCTGAGTCCGCCTCTGGATATGTGTCCGAAGAGACTTTGCTTAATGACTTCAAGCCTCCATTTTATTACAGTGACTAGATTAAACCTTTAACGCCTGATTGTAACAAAATGGTCACACACGCTTTAACAATCATGCAGCAAAATGCTGCAGGATAGTTGAAAGCATGTATGGCAATTTAGCTGGACCCGAGGCGCTAAAGGGTTAAAGCATATTATCTCACCGTCTTGCAAAGCAGAAAGAGATGAATTTTCTTGAGACCGAAGTTGATAAGTTAATATATCATCATCCTTTTTTTATAGAAGACTATTCCTATAGTTAGTTTGACACTCGCCTACAAACATTTCATCTAAAACTTTCTCTCAATTGCATCATATTATCTGACAACTGAACGATATCGTTCATTTCTAGGCCCATTTCAACTACAGGTGGTACATCAAAGGATCAGTTGTTGTTGGTCCCTTTTGATTGCAGGTTGTACGTCAAAAGCTCAATTGATGTTGGTCCCTTTTGATTGTTGTAACGCCAAAGCTCCGTTGATGTTGGTCCCTTTTGATTGCAGGTTATACGTTAAAAGCTCAGTTGATGTTAATCCCTTTGATTGCAGGTCATATGTTAAAAGCTCAGTTGATGTTGGTCCCTTTTTTATTGAAGGTTGAATGTATGTCGGTCCCTTTTGATTGCAGGTTATACGTTAAAAGGTCAGTTGATGTTGGTCCCTTTTGATTGCAAGATTTATGTTAAAAGCTCCGTTATTGTTGGTCCCTTTTGATTGCAGGTTGTACGTTAAAAGCTCCGTGGTTGTTGGCCATGAACAAATTAACTACTTATGCAGTCAGGGCCGGTTCCAAGAGGAGGCAAAGAAGGTTATGGTTTTACACTTGTTTGCGGGTTTTACACTTGCCTACTATTTTCAAGCTTCTAAATCCGACTCTGGCAGTGTTGGCCCTGTTCAACCAAAGATGATTGGTTCAACTATGGAGTAGCATATCATAGCATAACTGAGGATGCGAAAGTTGTTTCAACTGAGCATTAATGAACGTTAATCCTGCTTAATTATTATAGTCTAGTGTTAAGATGATAATATGTTCAATACATAAATGAACGAACTAGTATCCAATAAATATACTCCATTTACTCACGGAACAAAACATAAAGAATGATTGATTAGATTAAATCATAATCCTTTATGGTGTGTTAAATTAAGATAATTATCATAATATCGTCATTTGACTCATGTCGGAAAGAGGAGTAATTTACAATCCTGTCGGAGGAATATTTTACAATTCTCAACCGTTGTTTCCAAAACTCAATTTATTCGCTTGATTTAATTCACTTGCTTCTGAACACATAGTTTCTCTTAATCCCGATCGTGGAATGAAATCAATGAAATCAGGATAGAGCTAGGGTTAGGGTTAGATGTTTACCTAGGTCAAAAACTTTGAATTTATTATGAAAATTTCTCAGGGTAAGTGTGAACAAGTTATGTTCCCAGTATAACCTCCTATAGTAATTACAGTACTACAGATCTAACACATAGTAGATAGAAAGCCACAACAACCTCAATACTTATTTTCTTTCTAATTCAAGATGAAAGTGCTGCTTTCGTTCTGAAAGAGAAATTCAAGATGAAAGTGCTGCTTTCGTTCTGAAAGAGAAATTCAAGATGAAAGTGCTGTTTTCGTTCTGAAAGAGAAATTTGATGAATTTGAATTGGTGGCTCGCGAATTATTTCATTTTGTCTATAAACCCTTATTATTACATTTACACGTCTGCTACGTCCTAGTGACGTCATTTAACGTCTTGAGCGGATTTCGCATGAACTCTTTTGATTACCGACATGAGTCTCTCTCCCAGGACACTTGTCCATCTGGTTTTGATGAAGTATGCACCTGTATACAAAATTGGACGACACTTCTTTCACTGTTTTGTCGTCTTTCCAACCCTTCTACTCTTATGTTATACATAGTCAGAAGGGTAGTGAAATTAGCATCATCTCGTTTTCTTTTTCTTTTTCTTCAGCGCAAAGCACGTTTTCTGGGTTAGTTCAGGGGGCATAGCCTTTCTGGGTAGATCGCTTTCGTTGCGCTCGCTTGGTCTACCACCACTGATTTACTTTTTGCGTTCGCGGTATTACTAGGACCATCTTGTTTTAAGGTCGTTTTTGTTTATGTCACTTTGGATGTTCCTGCTAGTTATTTCCAATGCGTATGTGCGAGCTCAACGAGTCGTGAACGAAAAAGTCGACGAGTGGTGATAGACCAAGCGGAGCTTCAGCGAAGCGGTCTATTAGGTAAGCTAAGGGGGAGGGGTCAGTAATCAACAAACAAAGCATGTTTTGTTTGCGTGGAGAATATTTTCAGTATTTCTTTATGAAGTGATGCAATATTTGTGACGAAAAGCACATTAGAATGATTAAAAATTTGAAACTTTTTTTCACAATATTTTCAAAACATCAATAGTAATGCTTCAATTCCTCTTCCAATGAAGCAAGTTCAATGCGCTGCTTAAAGAAAACTTTTGGATTAGCTACCTCCAGGTATACACTGAAATAAGAAGGTAAAACGCAAGGTGTAGTTTAATAGGCTTAGCCTACATTTGATAGAGTTAGCCTACATTTCGGTCTTATAAAAAGTTGGTATCATAACAGTAAAATTAGTCGTACGTAACTTTCTACGAATGAGCGTGCGACTTTTATAATACTCCGTAACTTACTTTCTTAATAACAATCAATTGTCGAAACCATAAATACGTCGAATCGCTTACTTAATGCTAGTTATAAATATCTCGCCTTATACTAGGGTTCGTCCAAAAATTCGCTTCATTCCTATTAATTTTCATCTCAGATGAAGTGTCTTGTGCATACTTAGTATGCACAATGACACTTCATCTGAGATGAAAATGCAGCAATGTGTAGCAATTTTTTGAGACGAACCCTTCCTTACTTAATGGAAGTTATAAATACCTCGCCTCAATTATTTAATAAAAGTTACGCCAAGTAAAAAAAAAAAAAGGTCTGACAAATATTAAAATCCAGGTAATTTGATTGGCTAAGATGATTTTGCATGCTGAGTTCTTCATTATTACAGTAATCATTGTAATTTTATCTCACAGTTTTTCGATTTGTCTTTTTTTAATATTTTTTATTATTTTTTATTTAAGTTTTACAGTTTAGTTTGATTTACCACTCACAAAGCTTTTAATAACTCTCTAGTTTTTTCCTTTACTTTTTCAATAAAATCAGACAAATAAAATAAGTCATCACTGTAAAAAATTAAGAAATCTGTTCCGCATATATTATAAGCAAGTTTGACATCATTCATATAGCATTACCAAGAAGAGCAGTCGGTATTAAACATCAATCAGTTGTTAATAAGTGAGGACGAATAGGGAATGTCTGTCAACTATTATTGGATATATTGTGAATGTGCTTGTAGCGTTCAGTGCATTCAGATAAGAGCTCAGACTTTTAGTTTATTGTTGTGGAGCTCAGCGCATTCAGTTAAGAGTTCAGACTTAAATTTATGTTCGTGGTGCTCAGTGCATTCATTTAGGTGCTCAGACTATAGTTTATGGTTATGGAGCTCAGCGGATTTATTTAAGGGCTCAGACTGCAGTTTATGGTTATGGAGCTCAGCGGATTCGGTTAAGAGTTCAGACTGTAGTTTATGGTTGTGGTGCTAAGCACATTCAGTTAAGCATTCAGACTTTAAGTCTATAGTGAACTGTACTGACAGTTGTTAGAGACCATCCACAAAATTCGTTTCACAGATTGTACGTATGCAAAGACTCTTTTGCTGTAAGTAAATTGATACAAAATTCAATACGTTTTTATGGGTGGTCCTATATCGTGATTAAATAATCGTACCTCTCTCCTCAAATAATAACAGTTTAATGTATAAAAATCCTCTCAAGGGATACTTTATCGTAGATGATATTATAGACATGCCAGTGGCGGATCCAGCCCTAGTCAGAGCAATACGAGGAAGAGCTTAAAGTTTAAATTCTTAATAGCTTTCACTATGATGATGGTCTTAGAGACCCATGATCATATAATGACTTCGAGCATGCTTTGAATCTCCATTTCTTTGCTGTGACTAGCTAAAAGCAAGTTCTAAATCCACCTCTGTATGCACAGTCTTTTATCTACTAGAGATACTATGTATTACTATCGTAGTCTAGAATATGTATTCCTATCGTAGTCTAGAATATGTATTCCTGTTGTTCACTTATTTAGATTGTGCTACCTTTGGCATAGTGTAGTTTTTGTTACATTAGACGACCCTGTGGCGGATCCAGACCTAGTCGGAGTCTAAATCTGGTAATTTTTTAATAGTTAAAAAATGATCATGAGCCATCTATTTCAACTTTTTTCTCCATTTTAGTGATTTGACTAGGATACGACACGTCGTGGATCAGCCTATACCGGAAGGGTATATGATCGCCATATATCTTATATATGGCGCATTTCACATCAGTCGTTGTCTTACTTTGTCTCTTGGGTACATTATAGTGCGTAACAAACTAGGATTAAACCAGTGGCGGATTCAGTCAGAGCGAAAACGATGAAGAACTAAATGTTGTAACTCTTTGTATGTCTTTAAAATGTATGTCTTTGTTAAATTAGTAAAAGACTTTTTTCTTTTTTCTCTGTTTTAGTGATATGGCTAGGATGATACACGCTCTGGATCCGCCTATGCAGGGCGGGTAACTGACCGACATATAGGTGATATATGGAATGTGTGATATATGACGCATTTCATATAGTAGTCTTACTTTGTCTATTGCTTATCTAATAGAGATTCAAAGCATGCTTAAATTCATCAATTCTAATAACTTTCTGTATGATGACGTGTCTCTAGGGCTGAATCCGCTGCTGATGATCGCTTAACAAGCTAGAATGAAAACTCTTTTAGATATGCAGTTAAATATGTCCAGTCCCAGTCAGAGCATCACGATGGAGAACTATAAGTTTTAATTCTTAATAGCTTAATGTTTGATGATGGATCTTAAGAGACAAAAACTAGTCATGTCATTTCGAGCCAATTAAACTTCGTTAATTATTTCGCAGATTTTCATTTAAATCTTCTAAAGTGTTTGTACGCCTGATATTGCTTAAATTCATGACGCCATAATTATCACGCCCTAATTTACGAAGACTCTTATTGCTTCACCTTTATTAGTTTAGAACCTCCTAATTTGAAAGAATCAAATATTCAGATCGGAGTCAGAAAAACATCAAGTACGTCATTACCCTACAATCAGTTTTCTTGTTTTCGTATAATCTATACTAACAGAACCAATCATGAATTTTTCATTAAACACATTGCATTATATTAGAACGGAACTAACGGAACTCATTTATGACAAAAGAAATGAAAAAAACAAGATGGCTGACATTATAAATACTGCTAGAAACGTTCAATAGTTTTATTCTTATATTTTCGAGTACTTACACGAGGAGGAGGTGCTTACACGTCTACACGAGGAGGAGAGGTGCATACTTCTTCGTAAATACCAAATATGGCAAATAATTGAGAACATGTTCGAAGATGAGAGTCATGACAAGTATTTGGAGCAATTTTCTACAGTTATCTTTCTATTCTATAATTGAATCTTGTCCAATAAAACATCATGCAGTCATCCACTGGAACAGACCAGACTATCTGAGGCTACTAAAGATCTTGTGATTGGCTACAACGTCTTTTTTTTAACTACAAGGAAGAATATATTCTTTTTCTTTTGTAAGACAGACTGGTTTGGGAAGATTAGCAGATTTAGAAACGCATAATAAATTCGTAAGATCAGATAAGTACAGGAAAAATAATAATTATTCAACAAAATTGATACATTTTATTCTTTACATACGTAAAGCTCTTTGAGATGGACATTCATATCGAGAATTGTGTATTTCAGTGTGACCAGTGATTACTTCGTAATTAAACTGAAACGTACGGTCCGTTAGTAACCGTCTCGAAAATTCGCTTTACAGATTCGCTTCAATCCTGTCAATTTTCATCTAAGACGAAGTGTTATTGTGCACACTTTGTATGCACAATAACACTTCATCTGAGGTCAAAATGAAGTGATTTGTGAAACGAATTAAAGCGGAATCAGATTTAGGCTATAAAAAAAATAACATAGATTAAAATAAAATTCAGTCTCAAAAGAAATCGGTTCTAAATTTATTAATAAGTTCGAAAGAGATTATCCAGAAAGTCGTTTTTCATACTGATCTCGGGAGAAGTGTGTTTGTTTTACCAAACTTAACTAAAAGCACCTCTGCCAAGATCTCAGTTCGGTTTTTTCATACGAATCACACAGGTGTATTCTTAAATTACCTCTTTAAAACTTTACAAAGAATAAATAGGTTCGGATTGTATAAATATCATTCCATCCATTGACAACACCAAGGAAATAACACTTGAATACTTGTAGAGAAAAGAGTACCTCCACAAAATTTGTATCGTAATACGAACTATTTTCATTACAGAAGAAGTGTTTTTGTTAGTATGCACAACAACAATCTTTCTGTATGAAAATGTATACAAATTTCCATACGAATTTTGTGGGCGGTCCCTAAGGTATCCCAGTGGGCAAATTTTTTAAAATGACGTCTATTAGACGTCAATTTTAGACGTGTGCCCACTGGGATATTTCTGAAGGAGATGCTTCAAATTTATATCAACTTTAATTCAGAAGTATGCACAGGTATAATTTGAAATAGTAATTTTGTTGACGGTCCCTTACTTAGGTTGTTTTTTTGAAACAAAAGAAATTGAGATTTTTATTTTATAATTGTGCAACTGTTTAATCAATATTTATTAAACACTTTTCTTATGGACTGATTTTATATCTTTGTCGGACAAAAGTGACGAACTTTTTGAAAGTTGACGAAAATTTTGCCCGACAAAGATAAGATCAAGATGTCCGATACTTTCATTTTTTTGTCTGACAAAAGTAACGAAATTTTTGGAAAGCTGACTGGTGTTAATTTTATGCCTCTAGTGCTTATAAAGAAAAAAGAGTGTAGTTTGAACTGCTAGCTTATTTTTAGAAAACTATGCGATACCGACATCTTGAAGAAGCTGATCCTAATTTCAACTCAATCTCCTCTCTCCTAAGACTCGAACTAAAACGTTGTTTGGATACACTTTTTTATAAGAACCGGTAGAATTCCGCTGAATTCAGCTTCAAATGTTCTTAATATATTTTTATTTCAAACTGTATTTCTCTTTTTTCTCATTTGTCTAACAGAGTCTCAGAGATATATTTTACTTGTAGTTATCAACCTAGCTTCAGTTTGTTCTTAAGATGTTCTTAACAAGTGAAAAAGCTCTTCTTCGTGCTGCTATGGCTAAGTTAAGATCCGTCACATGAATATTCATAGTATTATTTAAGAAGTAGGGAAGGAGTTTTACTGCAAAGGAAAGGAGTTTTTTGTTTACTATACATATATCGAATTATTATGCGGCTTACCTCCTACACTTTCATTTTTTATAGAATAAGAAATAAAACCCAAAAAATAAGAAGATAATATAACAATAAGAAAAGAAAGAAGTGTTGACTCATTTTGGATTGTATCGTTAAAAATATTTAGTAAGGTCAATATGAAGATCGATCAATATACAAGTGTGCTTTATCTGTTTCTGGGTAAGTTAAATAATGTCCGAGACGGATTCAGAAAATGCTTTTACCTAGTTACAGCAATGAAATGGAGATTCAAACCATGCTCAAAGTTATTAATTCTAATAGCTTTCTGTATGATGATGGATCTCTTAAGACCCATCGTCATACAAAAGGCTATTAAGAATTAAAACGTTTAGATCTCCCTCTTGTTGCTCGGACTATGGCTGTATCTGCCACTGAATGCCATTGCATGTGTAACAGTTGCACTCAGCCTATTGAAGTTGTAATATTCTCGTTCCTCTTCTACATGATATGAACAAAGCTTTAGATTGCTCGAACCTTTTTACACATCGAAATTGATTTTCATTTGATTTTTTAAGCCAATTAGATTCGTTAAAAATAATGTTTTGTTAAAAAAACTATTATTTTTTCAAGGAAATGGAAGGAGCAGCTTTTTTAATTCATCTTTATTGACAACATTGTCCTTTCTATTTCAACACAACTAACCAGTCATAACACGACTTTATAGGGTTATTTAGAATTATTAGCCTTTATTTTGTTTTGAATGAAATTCCAAATTACCTTCTAAGTCATACTGCTTTTAGATCCCTCTTTTCGTCCTTTAAAAACATCGTTTTCCCAGTAGAATTGTGTCTGGCTTTCTTCGTAATACAGTGCCCTGAAGAGATCTAGAACTTTTTAGAATTTTTATTTTAAAAAAGGTCCCATATATAATCCCTCCTAATATAATATTTTCTCACAAGCCGTGTTATTTTTCATTGTTCTAATTCATTAGCTAACCATGATAGAAAGAGAGAATAAATTAATGTTTTAATATACTTTAATGAAAAATTTACAACTTCTCTACTTCTTAACTCCTTACCGCGTAGTTTTTAAAAATGGTCACACATTCTTAAACAATCCTGCAGCATTTGCTGCAGGATTGTTAAAGTATGTGTGACAGTTGGCTTTTTAACTGTATTATTTGAAGCTCGCCCTAGATAACAAGCGTACATACTTTTATAGCCGATCAGATCTGTTTTCGATTTTGAATATTTTATTCCGATTCGATTTCATTATTTCTATTATTCGCAACAAAACACAGCAGGTTAAAAATTTATATAAAACTGAAATGATATTGGAAGTGTCATTCGAATTTAAAGGGAATATGAAATGGCGCACGTGATCATGATTTCGTGGTGTACATAAAATACAAAATTTAAGTGAGAGAACCTATAATTAAAAGTACTGACTATTTTATTTCTATGTTCGAACGTACAATAACTTCGAATTTTCATTTGTATAACCTTTTGATTTCAAAACCTTTTGATTTCGAAACCATAAATAGAACCACTTTAAAGAAAATAGAAATGTACGGAAGCAAATGAATCAGAAACCAATTAAAAGCCGATCAAAAGTAATTTTTCACTAGTGAAATTTACGATTAATTGCACTCTCAAATGGAGAGCCATATTCAACAAAACACCCAAAAGTGTGATTAATGTTAAAATTGCTACGAATCATTATTACAGGGTGCCAAATTA
>JAUCNQ010110369.1:0-11757 GCA_032352715.1 Bougainvillia muscus | reverse complement strand
CTTCATTTTCATCTTAGATGAAGTGTTATTGTAACACATTAGTGTTACAATAACACTTCATCTAAGATGAAAATGAACCGAATTGCTAAGCGAATTTGAAGCGAATTTGAAGCGAATTTTTGAGACGGTCCCTAAATTACTTTTAAAAACTGTACACAAAATTTCAAATGAGGTAAATTCGAAATGAATGACTCATTTCTTCACTTTGACCATGTTTGACACGCTTGAAAATACCAACTTCCTTGAAAATACGAGGTAACGTAGGTATGTTTTTTCTAGAACAGTCTCTAAAAAACTTCTAATGTACAGTAAGGAACTGTCTCAAAAATTCACTTCATAAATTCGCTTCATTCCTATAAATTTTTATCTCAGATGAAGTGTTATCGTGCATACTTTGTATGCACAATAACACTTCACCTGAGATGAAAATGAAGCGATTTGTGAAGCGAATTTAAGCCAATTTTTGAGACGAACCCTTAAATATTTTGAATATTTATCCTACTAAGGGTTCGTCTCAAAAATTCGCCTAAACTCGTTTCACAAATCGCTTTATTCTTATTAATTTTCATCTCAGATGAAGTGTTATTGTGCATAGTTTGTATGCACAATAACACTTCATCTAAGGTGAAAATGAAGCGAATTGTTAAGCGAATTTAAGCGAATTTTTGAGACGAACCCTAAACATCGAGTTAAGAGGTAAAACGAGCAAGAGGAATTTTTAGAGATGAATCCATAATACAAACCTGGCTCCCATAATCGCAAGTAAACTACCAGGTTCTGCAACACCAGTCACTGAAAAGGAAAATACGATTATTAATTAAGGACCGTCCGCAAATTCCGTATGGATATTCATATCAATTTTTATTTATAAGAAGTGTCTTTGTCAATACTTACTAAGGGTTCGTCTCAAAAATTCGCTTAAATTCGCTTCAAAATTTGCTTCACAATTCGCTTCATTTTCACCTTAGATGAAGTGTTATTGTGCATAGAAAGTATGCACAATAACACTTCATCTGGGATGAAAATTAATAGGTATAAAGCGAATTGGGAATCGAAATTAAGCGAATTTTTGAGACGAACCCTAACTTTGTCAAATATCATTGTATACATTTAAAGACACCTTTGTTGAGAATGATGGACACATTGTAAGCAGTAGTAGGGAGCTTAAGCACAGTCTAATCGGATGGAATGCAAGTAGCCTATATACACAAAAGGTAAACATCACGTTGCCGTTGTAGATTAGACTGTGCTTAAGCTCCCTAGTATTAAGATTAGGTCCACATAATTCGTATCACAAATCATAATAGGGAGCTTAAGCACAGTCTAATCTACGACGGCAACGTGATATTTACCTTTGTGTATATAGGCTACTTGCATTCCATCCTGCAGGATGGAATGCAAGTAGCCTATATGCACAAAGGCTAATTCTGCGTTGCCGTCGTAGATTAGACTGTGCTTAAGCTCTCTAATATAATAGTAGGATATGCACAAAGAAAGCACAATAACACTTTTTCTGAATTAAAATAGATACGAATTTTCTAACAAATTTAGTTTAGTTACCTCCTCTAATGACTGGTTTAGTAGAATTTGATTTAAACCGTCTACATAATCCATATCGCAAATCGGACCATTTTCATCACAGAAGAAGTGTCATTGTGCATACTAAGTATGCACAAAGACACTCCTTCTGAATGAGAATTGATACAAATTCCCCATTGTTATAGTTGTTACCTCCTTTAATAATTGGTTTAGTAGGAGCAGATTGTAATTTTTCTTTATTCCCTGTACAACATGATTTGATACGTGCAAAACAAGATGGTGTTGGCAGCTCTGCATCAACCTTTAAATCATGCCATGTTAAACGATATTGCTGATCACCATTATTAGTTTGAACAAGCATAGGATTACTGTACATAATATCCGGGGAAGTTGGACCAGAAGTCACCTATAATGAAATAAACGTTTTGTACTAAGGGTCCGTCCACAAAATCTGTATGGAAATTCATATCAACTTTCATACAGAAGGAGTGTTTTTGTGTATACTTAGTATGCACAAAACACTCCTTCTGTGCTGAAAATGGTCCCTATTACTATACATAGTATCAGGTGGTGTTGGTTAAGAAGTCACCTATAAAGAAACAAACGTTTTGTACTAAGAGTCCATCCACAAAATTCGTATGGAAATTTGTATCAACTTTGTTCAGTTCAGTTCAGTTCAGTTCCTTATATATTATCAGAATGGTTTACTTTATTTGCTTTACTATCTAGGATTAAACGTAGGAACCATTTGATTCATATATCAGGAGATAATGTCGTTGGGCAAAAACAATAGGGAGCTTAAGCACAGTCAAATCTACGACGGCAACGTAGAATTAGCCTTTGTGCATATAGGCTACTTGCATTCCATCCTGCAGGATGGAATGCAAATAGCCTATATACACAAAGGTTAATATCACGTTGCCGTCATAGATTAGACTGTGCTTAAGCTCCCTAATATGTACAAAAAGGCTTCTTCTGAGATTAAAATGATGTATGAAACAAATTTATAATTCTTTTTGGAAATTGCAGACGAATGCTCATCTTATTAAAGGCGCTTTAAAGTTCATGACGTCATTTAAATTTACCAGACGATTCCTTATTTTAAGTTAGATTTCTAATAGCTAGATAGCATTTTTAGAGAATGTTACGTACAGAATTTCGATTTAATCCGTTTCACAAATCCTTTCATTTTCATCTCAGATAAAGTGTTATTGTGCAAACAAAGTATGAACAATGACACTTCGTCTGGGATGAAAATTGTTATAAATGAATCGAATCTTTATATCAAATTTCTGAGATGGCTCCTTACAGAATTTCTATCATCATCATCTTTAGATATCATAGTTGTTCTCTCATTTACAGCATTATCAAGATCGATATCAACAGAATACATTTTTTACTACTGTCTGTTCACTAAACCATTTACTCTTAATCTGAATAAACACAAACCCCTTCGCATTACAAACCTCTTATTCGAGTATGGTAAGTGTGTCCGTTCTAGTAGTAAAACAAAGACTCAAAGTCATTAGTTTTTTAATAACTTAGAAACCGTTTCAAAAATTCGCTTTATAAATTCGCTTCATTCCTGTAAATTTTCATCTCAGATGAGGTGTTTTTGTGCATACTTTGTATGCACAATAACACTTCATTTGAGGTGAAAATGAAGCGATTTTGAAGCGAATTAAAGCGAATTTTTGAGACGGTCTCTTAAAGTATGGTGAAGGATCTCTTAAGCTATTAATTAAGAATTAAAACTTTTATTTCTTCATTCTAATAGTGTGATTAGGACTGGAATCGCCACGCTGATGTCAACGAACGTGTGTTTATTGGTGTAAGAAGCTGTTGCAAGAACAAAATCTTAAAACGAGTCCAAATTACACAAAGTCTTCTACCCAATGTTAACACTGACAGAATATCTAAGGAGCCGTCTCAAAAGTTCGCTTAATAAATTCGCTTCATTCCTGTCAATTTTCATCTCAGATGAGGTGTTTTTGTGCATACTTTGTATGCACAATAACACTTCATTTGAGGTGAAAATGAAGCGATTTTGAAGCGAATTAAAGCGAATTTTTGAGACGGTCTCTTAAAGTATGGTGAAGGATCTCTTAAGCTATTAATTAAGAATTAAAACTTTTATTTCTTCATTCTAATAGTGTGATTAGGACTGGAATCGCCACGCTGATGTCAACGAACGTGTGTTTATTGGTGTAAGAAGCTGTTGCAAGAACAAAATCTTAAAACGAGTCCAAATTACACAAAGTCTTCTACCCAATGTTAACACTGACAGAATATCTAAGGAGCCGTCTCAAAAGTTCGCTTAATAAATTCGCTTCATTCCTGTCAATTTTCATCTCACATGAGGTGTTATTGTGCATACTTTGTATGCACAAAAACACTTCATCTGAGGTGAAAATGAAGCGAATTGTGAAGCGAACTTAAGCGAATTTTTGAGACGGCCCCTAACTAATCTACGACATCTGCATACTTTGACTTTTACTAAATGTCAAATAATCATGCTATCTGACACCGATTATCCCGTTGTTCATGCGGTGTAATCTATCTAATAAAATCTAATTGACGAACGTAGGCACAGGTTATTTCGATACTCACTAACAAACATTTCACTTTATACGTCATCTTTTAGTCTAGCATGATAGATATACTTTCACGTCAGGAGTTAATTGAAACAACGATTTAGTTGAGATAGAATTGCCTCAAAAGTATTTGCTTTAAAAAGAAATTGTTTCATTGTCATGAATATTCATTCAGAAGAAGGGTCTTTGTGTATACTTTGTATGCACAAGGATACTTCTTCTGATATGAAAATGAAACGAATTGTGAAACAAATTAAAGGGAATTTAATAGAGCTTGAACTATTTTAAAAGTATTCGTTACTAGTGTTTTGTCTATTCCATTTACAGTAGGTTTACAATGGGAAAATATTGCCTGAAATTAATTAAACACAAAAGTTTTTGGTTTGAGAAAATCCATACAAATTAACCACAATCCTACTCTTCCAATGAATTGTGAAAGTTAAGTTATACAGGGAAG
The DNA here is from genome assembly GCA_032352715.1 of Bougainvillia muscus. Taxonomy (NCBI): domain Eukaryota; kingdom Metazoa; phylum Cnidaria; class Hydrozoa; order Anthoathecata; family Bougainvilliidae; genus Bougainvillia; species Bougainvillia muscus. The sequence continues at coordinate 7,167 of JAUCNQ010110369.1, read as the reverse complement.
GATATCATTCATACGAAAGTGTATTATTCAGTGTAATGAAAACTTCTGGTGAAAAATGAATATGAAATATTTCTAAGGAAAAGATCTTAAACAAGGAGTATGGCTTTATACTCGAGTTCAGATAAATTAACGAATTTTAAAAAATATCAGGAAAAAAAATGCTTTGAAAGGAATAGATTTTCTTACTGTAACTGTTTGATGAAATTACGGGATCGTCCACAAATTTCGTATTACAAATTGTACCATTTTCATCACAGGAGAAGTGTCTTTGTACATGCTAAACATGCACAAAGACACTTCTTCTGAATGAAAATTAATACCAGTTTCCCTACGAAATTTGATGACGGTCCATGAAAAAAATTAACATTATTAATACGTTTCATTTCTATCACAAATTATGCACCATGACGCTTTTTCTGAACTTAATGTGAAGCAATTTCTGATATAAATATGGTATAAAATAAAACCCAAAAGAACAACAATTCTGTTTATTTAAGGTAAGTGGTTCAAACTCTTTTCTAGCAGATTGCTCCCCTGCATTTTTCATTTGTGATTAGTCCAGGGGGGAAGGCTAAAAATTAAATAAAGGTTTTCTTTATAGATACAAGAGCTTGTATCTTGTACTCCTTTCTCTAAAAGTTCCGTTTGAGTCTTTTACAAAATTGGAATTGATTATGACCCTTTCTTCCCTCCATATTAATGAATGGCCATAAATTGCCAGATAGTGACACATTTCGTCCCTTAAGCTTTCTCTAAAGACTTGGAGCATCTCAGAACATGATTTTTCCTGTCACAGCAATGAAATGGAAATTCAAAGCATGCTCAGTCATTAATTCTAATAGCTTTCTGTATGAAAAGGCCCTTCATCATACAGAAGGCTATTAAGAATTAAAACCTTTTAGCTCTTCCTCGTGTTGCTCTGACAAGGGCTGGATCCTCCACTGTCTACATTGAAGCCTTTACTAAATTGGCCACGATTAAAGTTGGTCGGATCTCTAATTGTGCAAGAAATTTCCTCACCCTAGAAAGCATTCTTTATCTCTGTAATTCTACAGTTCGTCCTTATATTAATTACCGTGGTCACGTTTTGGTTGGTGTTCCAGCTTATTGCCCCCACTTGTTAGATAGAATTCAGTGAAGAATCTATAAGGTTACAGGAGACGAACTCTCTTCTTAACTGGGTACTCAATCTCACCGTCATGACATTGCCTTTTTGCCTCTTTTCCATAATTTCTTCTGTGGCCGTTGCTCGGCAGAACTTTATTTACTCGTTCCATCTTTTCTTTTAGAACTATCCAACGTATAACTAGACTTTTAAAAAGTGCACACTCATTCACTGTCCAGTTGCTTAAGATTCGTCTCAAAAATTCGCTTAATTCGCTTAATTCGCTTCATTTTCACCTCAGATGAAGTGTTATTGTGCATACAAAGTATGCACAATAACACTTCATCTGAGATGAAAATTAATAGAAATAAAGCGAATTGTGAAGCGAATTTTTGAGACGAACCCTTAACAGCTTCTTTCCACGCACATCCACATGTAATTCTCTCATGTTCTCTCTTCTCTCTCTTGTTTTGAACGCTCCATTAAAAAAACAAAAAATATCCTATGAGGACAATGATCTAACTGGATTTCAATGACATAACTTTTATATCTATCTAATTTGTGTAGCAATATCTAGCAGTCTCTGCGTGAGTCCGATTGCCAGAATAATGGAGTATATACAGTTCGTTTACTAACTCTAACATGCGAAATGACTAACCAAAATCAGGAACCATATACTTAAAATTACAACAAAGTAACTAAAAACTAAGTACATTTAATGAGCTTTATCTAGTCTAATGAACTAAAATCATGTAAGAGAGACTGTCTACAAAATTTGAATGGAAAGTCGTATCAATTTTCATTCAAAAAAGTGTCTTTAACTGAGATTAAAAAATGGTATGATTTGCGATAGGAATTTAGTGGACGGACCTTAAAGTAACGAAAATTCGTACACAAAATTCGTACCCTAAATCGTACCCCTTTTATAAGGACACGTTTACATGGAAAATCGTTGCGAGTGAAATGAACTGTCATGGCTTCTGTGATTGGTTAAATTTTTCCATCACAGAAGCCATGACAGTTCATTTCGCCTATAGAAAGGCTTCATGTAAACGTGTCCATACAGAAGAAGTGTCTCTGTGTAAAGATTGATAGGAATTTCCATATAAATTTTTCCGACGGACGAATTATAAATACATACAAAACACTACACATATCTCAAACTCTTTCATTCTAATATTATAAGACGTTTTCTTCACACGTTTTTCTTTGAAACTTGAAACATGAGAAAGCCTAAAATATATTCCATATCTAAATATTTATTTTATACAATAAAAAGAATCAAATCAAAAAATCAAAATCAAAAAAAGAAAAAGAAAAAGAAGAAACTTGTGAAGAAAACGTCTTATATTAAATTACTACAACAACACCCAGACTCTAATAAGCCACGGGCTGGTAAAACATTAGTCCCACTTTGTAGCCCTCCTGGTAGACAACAATTAGCCCTGTACTGTAGCCTTCCTGTAGATCAATATTAACTCCACTTTATTGGTAGATCACTATTAGCTCCTGACAAACATTTGCATTGTAGCCATCTTAGAAAGTCAGTTATAGCCCTACACTGTAGTCTTTCAAGTTATCCACTATTAGCTCTGTACAGTGATTACGATCAATCTGACTGGTCTACCACCACCGGATAATTTAATTATAGGTCATTAGCCAAGGCCACCTACCAAAAATAAGCAAGTGTAACTCCAGTTACTAATAACTTTAGGCAATGAAGTTGTACATGTGAACTAATTGCCCCAAGTTGTTTCATATTAGGTATGTATAACCGCACGACTAATACGGGACTACAACCATGCAAACAAGTTCTAAAAATCTGTCTTATGTTTCAAAAATAGTTTCATTTTATCTCAGAAGTGTTTAGTTGAAACGAGTTCGTAAGGCGAATTTTTTGAGATGGTTCCTTCAGTACATGCAAATCGGGATAATCGGATTGGGATTCATTTTCACCTCAGATGAAGTGTTATTGTAACACGTAAGTGTTACAATAACACTTCATCTGAGGTGAAAATTATCGGATTAGGATTACATCTGGAACAAATTTTCTCTAAATGTTAAATAGTCATATGCAGATTTTCTCTTAACGTCAAATAACCATATGTAATCCGAAACGGATTATCCCGATTTTCATACCACATGAGCAAGCAAAAAAATATGCACTCACCTCTCCATTAGGTCTGATATGATCAGGACTTTCCATTTCTACAGCAAGGTCATCAAAATTTTTATTCTTGACTACATCTTCATTGAGGGTATCACCACCATTGTGTGATTTCACATTTCCAGTTGGTGGTCCCATTTTTGAGTTTAAGATCTATCCTGGTCTATCAGAAACATCAAACTTGACGAAATATATAGTTAAAATTCTGAAAAATAACAACAAAAAAACCCCGTTAGCTTAACTCGTTCAGTGATGCAAGCCACTGTGATAACGAATCATTGTTTTATTTCTGCTACTTGTGTAACAGAAATCAAACACTGATTCGTTATCACTTACATCTTCGGCACTGCTTGTGTTAAAACTAAAATTCTAGATCACAATTCAAAGAAGTTCTTTTGGATTACTTTTTGCAAAAGAAATCAGATCATTTGTAAGAGGTTTCTAGTAAAATATTCCTTTCGAACCCTTTGAGCATTGTTTAAACGCAATTTTAATCGCAGTATTCTTCTTTAAACTGAAATATATTACTATGAGGGACCGTCCAAAAAAATCGCGAATCTTATTAATTTGATTACAGTGAAAAAAGTACATACACATATTTTGTTTTATAAGAAACTCGTTTATAAGAAACTACTAGTAGCCTCCTACAAATATAAGAAAGTTAATAGCAGTAACCGTATTAACGTAAGAAACTAAAGATTAAGAAACTGATTGTCTAAGGGACCGTCTCAAGTGTTACAATAACACTTCATCTAAGGTGAAAATGAAGCGAATTGTGAAGCGAATTTAAGCGAATTTTTGAGACGGTCCCTAACAAACAAAAATATCTTACGAATATTTTCATAATCTGAATGAAATTCAACGGAAATGGGTCTATCTGGAGCCAATTTTTGGAGGCAATGCCCTTCCTCGCGAGCAGGATACATTTAAGCATGTCGAGGAGGGATTCAGGTACATTAGTTTCCTTACACTGACTAAAGACTGTTTTGTCAAAGTGACAAAAATAAGAAATCGATAAGAAACTTTTGGTAGAAAAATATCGAAAAGATTAAGAAACTAAGAAACTTGTAGTAGCAAAACATCAAAAGAAGTAAGAAACCGTACTACTAGGCGATTTTAGTGGTTTCTTATGAAAAAAGCATACGTGAACGTAGTAGGCACAAAGAGACTCCTGAATGAAAATTGACACGAATTTTACAGACGGTCCCTAATCCATAGATTAGGGACCGTCTCAATAATTCGCTTAAATTCGCTTAAATTCGCTTCACAATTCGCTTCATTTTCACCTTAGATGAAGTGTTATTGTAACACTTACGTGTTACAATAACACTTCATCCGAGGTGAAAATTATTAGGAATGAAGCGAATTGTTAACGTTATTTGACATCTTAAAATAAAAAATTAATTACAGCAGTACCATTTAAAATGCTTTATAAAAACAGTACATTTTTGACTTTTCATTCGGTTTCAATTTTATGTTTTTATGAAATGAAACAGTTTCACTCTCATACGAATTTGAAACTCTTTAAAATAACCCATATTATATCTCTTGAGATCGATATAAAAATAATCCATAATTTAAGTGAATTTTTTAACGCTTGTACTTAGATCAACCTCGTCCCCAGGGCCTTTCGCTTTTTACGCTAAAAGCGAAAGGTGCTGGAGACGAGGTTAAGTAAAAAGTCTTATTAAAATATATAATATTTAAGGAAGTTAACACCAGTTAGATTGCTGAAAAGATTAATATTTCTTCTGGTTTGCCATGGATGCACAAACACACTCTTTCAAAGAACAAACTTGATACGCTTTCTTATATAAATCTTATACGAATGGTCCCTTATCAAAATAATGTAATATATTTCATGCAAACGGTATGATTGTAGATACGAACAGACGACAGTTCATACAGAAAGAGTGTCCACACCTAGTATGCACAAAACACTTCTTCTGTGTTTAAAATGGTACGATTTGCGATAAAGATTCGTGGACGGTCCCTAGAGCTTGGTGTTTTAAATTTAAAACCCCGAAAAGGTTTTAAAGATAAAAATAACCCTAATAAACCCGTGGGTATTTGTCAGCTTTTTTTGAAGTTTAAAACCACGTATCGAAACATTTTTACATTGGGTTTTGTTTTATCTGACGTTTAAAAAGGTTTCAAGCCAAACACATTCAACACCTAGTTAATACACAGTGGGTACCGACCTTTAAGCATGTACACAGACAATAACGGACCATCTCAAAAATTACTTTTACTTCGCTTTATTTCCACCTCAGATGAAGTGTTATTGTGCATACAAAGTATGCACAATAACACTTCATCTGTGATGGAATGCAAGAAGCCTATATACACAAAGGTAAATATTACGTTGCCGTCGTAGATTACACTGTGCTTAAGCTCCCTATTTCTATTTTAGGGACAATGTACAAAATTCGTATCGTTCATTTTCATCACAGAAAAAGTGTGCATGTCTTTGTGCATGAAAATCCATACAATTTTCTATACGAATTTTGTGAACGGTTCCTTACACAGTTTGAAAAAAATAATTTAGTATAAGCTATTAAGATTTGGAATTCGTTAATAAGATCATTTCGTATAGCAACTCATATCATTGTCATGCATTGTATATACAAAACGTAATGATTATCTGCATTCCAATACGTATTTTTGTACACGGTCGGTTAGGGTTCGTCTCAAAAATTCGCTTAAATTCACTTCACAATTCGCTCTATTCCTATTAATTTTCATCTCAGATGAAGTGTTATTGTGCATACTTTGTATGCACATAACACTTCATCTAAGGTGAAAATGAAGCGATTTGTGAAGCGGATTTTAGTTAATTTATGAGACGAACCCTTACTTTCAATATATATCATTATTAACAGAATTACATAATTTTGTTTTAATTTTTAAGCTTATCTCGTTTCCAGCGTATCTTGTGCCCATACATATTGAAGTTATATATATAATGTATAAGCTTTACGTCAGTACTGTATATTTTTTAGTCAAATAACTACTTGTAATTCAAATTTTTTGATTAAACGTTTTAAGTTTAAGATTAATCTCAAAATAGTAAATGTTGTGCAAAAATTATTATATTGATAGTTTTGTTATAAAATCTCACAATGCTTGACTACCACATGATTGGTGGTGAGCGAGAAAATTTTCGATTTTAACCGCTCCAGAACCCCGTAACAATGCAGTCACTCTTGCCACTAATTTGTATCGACGAAAATTAAAGTTTTTACCGATAAGGTACTTCATAAAAAAAGGGGCTGGGGCTAGGGCTATCTCCGTCTGCTGCCCATGTATCTACAACACATCACGTCCAGCCGCTACTGGGAGTAACTACATGAATTTAATAACAAGTTCTCTGTATTTTTCCATTGAAAAAAGCCTTTCCAAATCTTTTTTCAATTATAAACATTATATGAAATTGCAGCTTTTCATTGTTTATTCCTAACTATTCAAGCCTATGTAACCTCGGTGTTGCTACGAATCTCCCTTCAATAGATAATTCGTATATTTTTAACTTTCGCGGGCCCTAACTTTTGCGAGTTTCGCCAATTTGAGTCCGATTCGCGAAAGTAAAAAACGCGAAAATTTCTATATTGATCCATTCGTGAAAGTATATGCTCGCGAAATTTTTTGAAAACTTTTATTTTTGAGCAAGATTATCGAAAAATTTCATATTATTTTCTATTTCCAGTGGAATTGTTTTGAAAAGGCCCTACAATATCCTCCGATTTTCAAAAAAATCTGTTTCCTTATATGGCCATTCGCGAAAGTTTATGCCCGCAAATTTCTTATTTAGCCCATTCGCGAAAGTTTATGCTCTTCAGAAGTAATGAACTAAACTTTCTCTGATAGGAAATAAATATTCATATTTATCGACGTT
>JAUCNQ010110358.1:0-11757 GCA_032352715.1 Bougainvillia muscus | reverse complement strand
CTCTTCTACTTTCATACCTTTCACCATTTCTAGATCCATGTTTGTTAAACTGATTATTTTAAAGCTTATTTAAGTCGCTAATGATACAGAGTACCTTCAATACGGTCGAGCTAGCTGGATTGCTTCGCTATGTTTATATTTTTTTACCACCCCACCCGAAAATGTGTTTTCCGATTTCCCGCTTTTGCTAGACGGTAGACGAGAACGCTCAATCGGTGTATGGTCTAAACTGTCGGAAGAACATTCGCGGAAGCACTGGAGACGAAACTATTGCTGGGTACTCTAAGGTTTAGAGAGAGAAAATTTGTGCGCATACCGTAAAACTAAAATTTGAGTACTTGCTTAAATTTGTGTAACTCTTTCAAGATAATTTCAAGGTGAATTTTAATTTCGTATGTTAATTAAATTATGATTGTAAATTTATGCAACAAAACGTTGAAAATTTATGTAATGATCGTAAATTTATGCAACAATTCTAAAATTTATGTATATATATAAAAAAATATTTGTGCAACCTCGTCCCCAGGGCTTTTCGCTTTTTTTTATGAGCAGAGAAAGCGGAATATGATATATATATATATTATGATACATGATCTTGGCAAAAGGACTCAGTCTTCAATTCAGGCCCGCGGCACGCTTTTTGCTTCGCAATAACCCTCCATTTTGAATAAACCGCGGAGCGCTTTTCTTAATTGCCCGCACTTTTTCCTAAATAGCGGACTCCCTGTAATGTGCATTTCCGATTTTTGTCTGTACACCTCCACCCTATAAAATGTTGTTTTCAAGGGACATCATTCTAGCATAGGGGTGTACGGACAAAAATTGGAACGATTATATCATTCCCGTGTTCGAATATAAAGTCTACTGTTATCTCAAGAAACTGAACCCAATGTTCGTTCACATATTTAGTTAATGACCTTAACTCTTCAGTATACAACATAAAATTCCCAGAGTTTCCTTTAATTCACGAAAAAGCTTATCAGATCGATTTCAAGATAACAAGGGTTTACGGCACTATGAGGATATTCAGTCAGTAGTCTGTATGGTAAAATGGACCTAGTTTAATTTTATAGCCATGAAAGTAGAATTTCAGGTATTTTGTTGTTTAGGGTTCTATATCCTTTGATATATTAATCTCCCAAAAATGTAAAATACCTCAAATGGTACTTTCATGGATACGATGAATTCAGGACAGTTGTTAATGGATGTAAGAAAAGGGGGGTAGAATAGACAACAATTTAAATGTAACATGTATTTTTTGGGTTAAATAAATGTTTCAACTTTGATATAACTTATCCAGTATGGTTGAAAACCAGCCAACGTTGTACTTGCAATTCCTAAACTTTATAAAAACAACTGATGAACCATCAGATAACAACAATGTAACCGACCTCATGGTTATCCGGGTGAGCATATGTTCCAGCCAGCTGGTTGGTAGCTCAACAATGTTCACAACAATATCCGCACAGTACAAATTCTAAGCATAAGTTTCTTAATGCAGTTCCAAATAAGTGTACCAAGTATATACAAACTAACAGGAATGTAACCAAAGTAAGTCTTCAAACAACAATAAGGAATAAATTATCTGTATCTAGTTTATGTTTCTGGTGTGATGTAAAAAACGAAGTATTTTCTGTGTCAATTCGATGGAGTGGAAGCGATTCTGTGTATATTTACATTGGGTATTACTAAAAAACATTCATTTATGCTTCAGCTTCCTGAACTGCAGCTTTAACTGAGTCAGTTTCCTGAGTGTCTATTTTCTTTTTCTTCAAGTTTTCTGTACTTTCTTCGGGAGCTTCCTTCCTTTTTAAAGTGTCGGCATCGCCATTTTCAGGGGTTTCTTCATCATGGGCATCGCCATTTTCAGGTGTTTCTTCATCATGGGCTTCGCCATTTTCAGGTGTTTCTTCATTTTCTTCTTCTGTCTACAATGTAGATAAAATAAATTTATAAATTAGCTGATTCAGGATCTTATTCTGTTTTGCGCTACTGTCACCACCAGTACTTAAAATTTGAACTAATCTGACTAAAATTTGTACTGGCTCCACAGAACAGCGAGAGGGCCAAATTTTCAAACTCTGATATGTAAAATCGTTAGCTATACTTTATTTATGGCCTATTCAAAAATAAAATTTACGTAAAACTATTTTTTTTTTAGCTATATCTAGTGTGAGCTACTAGATGAGTTACAGTTGAATCCTGATTAGTGGAATCCTGGATAAGTGGAACTCCCCTTTGGTGTAACCATTTTCACCAGATTCTTTGCGTTGATTTGCCTCCCTTGCCACTTCGGTAAGTGGAACATTCCACTAACTCTGGAACTTTTTGCAGGTGCCCTCAAGGTTACACTTAGTTTGTAAATGAAAATCTTTAGCTATGTAAACGAGTGACTAACCGTGGATACAGCTTCTTTAGTTTCTGTTTCTTCTGTTGTAGTTTCTGTTTCTGGAGCCTTGTTTTCCTGAAAAAAAGTACATAATATATTAAGCATGTTTCTACTAAGTTCTTTGACGTAGTTATATAATTAAGTTGAAAACAACATAACATCTACATCTATTTCTGTAATAAGAGCAGTACGAAGTTTTTAACTGAATCTTATTTATGTACACTACCCATAGTTAATAGGGAGAAGAAATAAACTAACCTCTTTTTCTACGGGAGCAGCTTCGGTTTGTTCAGGTTTTTGAGCAACGGTTTCTTCAGCCATTTTATTGAGTTTAGTAGTATGTAGTGTACAGTAGTAAGTTTTCAAGAAGAATGCGTTTGGCTGACCGTCCGTTCTCTACAGCTGCTCACGATGAAAAGAACATGTCTTGTACATGGCGCCAAATCTGTGTGTAGAACTGATGTTTGGCAACAGGGGGCATATACCTGGTCCTTTTGCGGTGTTAAGTGCTATTTCTGAAGAGCTAAAGCCCCCGTCTTAATAAATAACAGGAAAGTGAATCTTGAATTTCATTGGTTCATCAATAACAAACATTTGATTGATTGGTTAAAATTTGTCATGTGGTTGAATAAACAGGATTTGTTTTAAACCACGTGGTGCTTTTATCAATGAAAACTGCATGTAGTATTTTTACTGAAAGCAACACGAATTTGGCGCGCTGAACTTTAATGACGTTCTGCCTCGTCCCCGGCCAAGATTTATGCTTTGTCGATGTGGAACCGAAAAATGAAATGAAATATACTGAAAGGAAATCTTAGAGAGCTTAAAAATTTAAATTACACCTTGTATCTAGAGCCTTATTCCGGTAATTATTATCTTTTTTCCACGTACTGTAATAACACTGATTTGTAACAGGAAAGAAGTTTGCAGGAACGTGAAAACTCAACGACAAACGCCAACCTCGTCCCCAGGGACGGTTGTGACAAAACTTTCTTAGGCATCGCGCAGTGAGCGGTAGCCTTTTAGGCGGTTCTACCTTATTGGACAAAACAATGCCAGACAAAATTTTTCGTCGGACATAATTTTCGTCACCTTGAGAAATTTTTGTCAGTTTTGTTCGACAAAAAATTTGATTTTCAAGAAGCGAGAATACCCTGGGATCGAGGTTGTTTAGCTGAAAGTATCGGTCATCGGACAAACAATGTCGGACAAAACTTTCGTCACCCCAAGAAAATTTCGTCACTTTTGTCCGATAAGGTATGGTATTATATTATAGCAAAATCGGACAATTTTTTACCGCTCGGGAAAGTCACTGTACCTCGATTCCAGACACTCACGCTATGCGCTCACGTTACAAGAAATAGAACGGGTTAAGAAAAGTTAAGAATTGCGAGTATGTCACATAGAGCAGTACAACTTTTCTTATCGAACTAAGACCACGTTTACATGGAAAATCGTTGCGGGCGAAATGAACTGTCATGGCTTTTGTGATTGGTTAAATTTTTCCGACGGAAAAATTTAAAGTTCATTTCGCATATAGAAAGTTTGACAGTTCATTTCGCATATAGAAAGTCTTCATGTGAACGAGGCCTAAGTTTCTACCAATGTAAGTTAACCTTAAAAAGTCATGGTCTTCGACTTTGATACATTGTTAATCAGTCACTTCCGTTTGTCACGCAAACACTTTGAATCAATGAAACATAAATTTAAGGAACTGACGTCACTTTTTTCTTCTTTATAATGAGCTTTTTTTAGTAAGAAAGTTACATGTAATTACGTCTGAGCTTGTAATATAAATTATTCGTTTCTCTCTTTTAACCCTTTAACGCATGGTGTCCATCAAATGGTCATATACACTTATAAACAATCCTGAAGTGCGTTGGACCATTTTGTTACCATCAGGTGATAAGTTCTTTTTTTCTGCGGTGAGTTCCACAAAAAAGCAGAAACAGAAAGCAAAAACAAAGGATGAAGTACGAACTTTAAGGACAAGTAAATTGACCAAGCTGTCAGCTGGGATCGACGTTGGCTGTCAGCTATAGAATTCCCCAAAGATTCCACAAAACTAAAATAATTAGGGGTCCAAGAATTATAAATCGTGTAAGCATATATTATGCTTGGTATGCACCAAGAAAAGGCCCTGCATTTAACGTCAGTGACGGATTTAGACCTGTCACAACACCAAGATTGAGTATAAAATTAATTAACTTTTAAAAAGCTAACGACTCTGTCTTAATTAAACTATTCAAAAGTAATGAGTTTGTTCTAATTTTATTGCTTTGAGAGTAGGTTAAAGAGTGTTCTGGATAAGCGTTGCATAATCAACAGTATCAAATGCTTTACTAATCAGCGAGGATCTGAATGGTAATTTCGCCCTTTTCCATTGCATTCAGTATATGGCCTTTCTCTATGTGTTTAAATACAACAAATGTAGTATAAAACCTCAAGACTGACACCGATCTTTCTTATCTCTGTACATTAAAAGTTTCGTGAAATAAGAAAAACATAAAACATAAAACATAACACAAAACAACAGAAACTACTAGACAGATAACATACGTAATACAATAATATCTTGTTAAAAAAAAGTTAAGTCGTCATTATATCAATATAGATATAACCAATGACAGTCATTATTCATCCAGCTCCATTCATAAACGTTCATGCATAGAGCGAAATGTCCACAAAATTCGTATTGCAAATCGTACCATTTTCATCACAGAAGTAGTGTCTTTGTGCATGCTAAGTAGAAACTTTCTTCTGAATGAAAATTAATATGAATTTTGTGGCCGGTCCCGTCAATGTTCACTAAATTTGTATTTTAAAGAATAGTTTCATTTTCACCCGATGTTGAAATGTTAGAACACAATCTCGTGAATACGGTTGTACAGAATTGAAAAAAAAGAAAAACTTATCTGATAGAGAGTTTATTATCATCATTCGCATATATTGTATTACATTGAGGATAAGCCCTCCACCCCTGTGATTGTGATTGAAAAATGTCAAATGAACTGGATTATTCAGATGTTTTTATCAGAAACAAAACAAAAGTTTATGATAATAATTTGCCATGGAGAAAGTATTTAGAGAGCTGTTCTTTACGTCAAATATGTGCTAAGATTATTTAAGGATCGGCTCTTATTTTAACTCGGTGGCAGTTTAGGATACTTTTGATGCCTAACAGTTAAACAGCCATCCCTCTCCCTCCTACAGAAAGTTCTATTCATAGTTAGGTTGAAAGAATCAAAAATATATATGTATGTCTATGCACTTCTATGGTTGAGTTTGAACACATACAGAGGTCATTATTCAAAGGCTGTTATCAATCATCATTTTCGCTTGCATCGTCATCCGAAGAGAATTGGAAATCTTCAACAATGTCATCTTCTGTAGAAGCTTGAGTTTTCTTTACTTCTACTTTCTTTTTAGTCTTTTTCTTCTCTTGCGATGTGACCTTTTTATCAGTTTTATCGTCGTTTACAAGCTTTCTCTTCTTACCAACCGTTATCTAGATAACGATAGGGAGTTTACACACTCTAATCTACCACAGTAACGCTGTATTTACCTTTGTGCATATAGGCTACTTGCATTCCATCCTGCAGGATAGGATACATGTAGCCTATATACACAAAGGTGAAATCTTTGTTGTTGTGTCGTAGACTCCCTTATGGACCGTCCACAAAATTCGTAGTATCAATTTCCATAATTAGGATGCACAAAAACACTTCTTCGGTGATGAAAATAGTTCGTATTGCGATACGAATTTTGTTGATGGTCCCTTATAGTTTGTTGTGGTCGTCGAATAGACTGTACATAAGCTCCCTAAGGAACCGTCTCAAAAATTCGCTTCATTTTCACCTTAGATTACCTTTCACGTAAGTGTTACAATAATACTTCATCTGAGGTGAAAATTATTAGGAATTAAGCGAATTGTGAAGCGAATTTAAGCGAATTTTTGAGACGGTCCCTTATAGTTTGTATGAGCTAAACCGTTCGTGACTACTAAAATCACAGATTTATAATGGCGACAGTTCTTATAATGGCGACAGTTCTTATAATGGCGACAGTTCTTATAATGACGACAACTTGTAATCACATAATAGTGAAATCGTGTTAACCTAAAGGAATTCTCTAGAATTTTTAACTATGTTCGAAGAGATAACACTCCTGTTAGATGCATAAAACGCTATAATAAAAAAATAAGACGACAATCGATTATTGAAAACTCATGTAAACTGATTCATAGTTACACAGCAGACTCATCAAACAGCAAAACGACCACTTTTATAGGTTTCTGCTTCTTTCGTCAAAACAAAAATGAAGTAAATGGATGTCATATGAAACAAAACGAAATTAAATGTCTAAAAATGGTCACATAATACGACTCAATGGACACGGCGTGATGAATCGCCATCCTTTCCTTACGAGAACGCACTACAAGCTCGATTAACCATAGAAATTATGTGATTAGCTTTATTAGCGTGCGTACTTTGTATGCACAATGACACTTCATCAGAGATGAAAATGAAATGATTTATGAAATGATTTACCGAACGTGTAATGCATGGATAGAGTTCCATACGACGAGTTAAAGGGTAAATGGGTAAAATTGAGAAAACTTCACAATTTGTAACACAAAAACGTAAAAATACCTTATTAGAAGGCGAAGGTTGTTCATCATCATCATCTTCTTCGTTATCGTCATTGATAATATCTGTCACAGTTTTCATTCGTTTCCACGTGTCATAAAACTCAATCAATGTATTTTTCTTTGATTTTTGTTGTGACTCCCATGCGCTCTAATATGAAAAACGTTTTTGTAAGTAACTTAAAATGTGGCAATCATGTGGCAAACCTGAACTGATTATAATGTAACATAATATGGCTTATGAATAAGCTAGGATCTTTTGAAGAAACTTAAAAACATCCATGCTAAGACACACAAAATTCGTAACTTACGAAGCCAATTATGCAATCAAAATTCTGATCTGTAAAGGAATACAAAGTATGGACAAAAACGCTGTGAAAAAGTAAAAAAGACTGGAACAAACTTTTAATACGGTCTCTTACGGTTCCACAAAATTTGTATGGAAAGAGTGTGATGTCAAAGTCCGATAATTCGAACTCCCAAGGGAGGAAAATTTTTGTTCGAACTATCGAATGTTCGAGTTATCGGACGGATTTTCAGGCTGCGACTGGTTCAGGGGGGAAAGAGTTAGTTCGAATTATCGGGCAGTCGAATTATCGGACTTAGACTGCATATAGAGAAGTAGTATACACTAAGATACTTTTCCTGTGATAAAAATGGTAATTTTATGGACGGTCCTCTCTCTAGTTCTTAGATGAAGATGGTATTAATATATTATTATTGTCGGTACAAGTAAGTCTGTGCTACTATACCGCCATTTTCTACACATTTCTACTTCTTTCCGTCAAGTACTTACCGCTGCTTAGCAATTCGCTTCATAATTCGCTTCATTTTCATCTTAGATGAAGTGTTATTGTAACACTTATGTGTTACAATAACACTTCATCTAAGATGAAAATGAAGCGAATTATGAAACGAATTTAAGCGAATTGCTAAGCGAATTTTTGAGACGGTTCCTTACCGCTGCTTCGATGTCTTTAGGGGAAAATGAAACTTGTGAACGAACTTTTGTAATAGTGTCAGCATGAGAGTTCAGCTAGAAGTAACATAAAAAATCCATAGAAATTAAAATGGAAGACGAAAATATTTCTAATAAAAATATAACTAGCCCCATGTCATTGTGAAGGCGTATCCATAGGAATCAAAAATCACGATTTTAGATACAATAATACCGTGGAAGGACATTTCGATAACAGCAACAATTAGTGCTGTTTAGGGACCATTTATTTATTTATAATTATTTACACAGGAAAGCCACTTCAGTGTTGACACACTGCTACCAATGTGGGTCCTGTTTCGGGTCCTGGTTCTATTTAAAGCTCCCATTGAGCTACCGACAGTAGTGGGGATTGAACACACAACGATGCCATTGGAATACGACACCTTAGTCCGCTCGGCCAGACAACCACAAAATTTGTATAAAAAATCGCATCATTTTCATCGCCAGAAGAAGTGTCTTTGTCCCAAACTAAGTATGCACAAAGACACTCCTCCTGAATGAAAATTAATATGAATTTCAATACGAATGAATGTGGACGGTCCCTTATAGCAAAACTTTAAGGTTGAACTACAGAGACATGCAAGTTATGCAGAATAATCACCTTGTCAATGAGAGATTTCATATCTTTGTTTAATTTAAATACTTTACTACTCTTTATTAGGTGTCTCAACTAAAAATAAAAAAATCGTCACATAAACCGGGTGTAATATTAAAAGGAGAATTGAGGAGAACCGACCACGTGAAAATGATTTTTAATTTATATTTTCCTTTAAATTTGTAATCATGACACGTTTAAATACTTTAAATCTCCCTTCAATCCTACCTCTTTCTTTAAACGCTTACTCTAAAAAACGCTCCTCCTTATAGCTCACCTCGTTCCTATCACGAGAAGAAGTAGGAACATTCGAAATTACTGCTCCTAAGGCTCTTGTTTGGTAGAGAAACGTCACTGTGTTATCATCTAAACATTTTTACAGACAGTGTAGCTGTGTTATAGTACTTAGCTAGACTAAGGCCACGTTTACATGGAAAATCGTTGCGGGCGAAATGAACTGTCATGGCTTCTGTAATTGGTTTTAATTTTCAGTCGGAAAAATTTAATTAATCACAGAAGCCATGACAGTTCATTTCGTATATAGAAAGTCTTCATGTAAACGTGTCCTAAGAGACCGTCTTCGAAATTCGTATCAAAATTCGTACCATTTACATCACAGAAGAAGTGACTTTGTGCGTACTAAATAATCACGAAGACACTCCTTCTGCAGGGATATTGATACGAATTTTGTGGACGGTCCCTAAAAGAAACTTAATCACATACCCTATGACATATTGGAAATATCAGTTCTGGAAATGCAATGGAATTTGATAAATTCACATGAAACTCCAGCAAACATTCGAATGAACGGTCGATACTGACATCCTAGAACATAATACATTTCTTGGGTTATTCCATTCTATATTCTATTTGAAAACATTTAAAGGAAATGTCAAACAACTAATAACAATTCTAGATGAGGGACCGTCTCAAAAATTCGCTTAAATTCGCTTCACAATTCGCTTCATTTTCACCTTATGAGGTGAAAATTATTAGGAATGAAGCGAATTGTGAAGCGAATTTAGCGAATTTTTGAGACGAACCCTAAGTCAAAAGGAAACTTCTCTTTATAAATTCGCTTCATTCCTATCAATTTACAATTAGAAGAAGTTACTTTGTGAATTTATACAGCAATTGTTTTGAGATGAGCCCATGGGAAAAAAAAATTTAATTTATTTATTCAAGGAACATTTTTTTTTAACTTCATCACTTCACTGAAACATGTCAATCATCACTTTACTTCCAGGGACGTGGCTCTGAGAAGATCCTCGGCCTGGATTTGAATCGGGGACCCCTAGATTATGAGCTCAATGTATTACCACTATGCCACTACTGGATTTAACAGTTTAACACATAACATTTTTAGTCATTAAAATATCATGGGTTAACTTAGGGACCATCTCAAAGATTCGCTTAAATTTGCTTAGCAATTCGCTTCATAATTCGCTTCATTTTCATCTTAGATGAAATGTTATTGTAACACATAAGTGTTCATCACTTCATCTAAGATGAAAATGAAGCGAATTACGAAGCGAATTGCTAAGCGAATTTTAAGCGAATTTTTGAGACGAACCCTTATTATAGTGTCAAAAAACATATAAGACAGGCTTTTTAAAGGTCTGTCATGCGGAAGCTGCCCCTTGAATTATTATGGTAGAAGTGCCAATTTTATATGAAATAGTCTTTCTTTGAAAACTTGGTATTTTTAGGCCTCCCTTACATAAATATTGCTCTTGTTAAAATGACCAGAGGAGGCCCTCTTACGCTAGATTAGACCCTGCAAGCTGCTTAACGGAAAGATTTAATATGCTTTTGATGGTTTACATTGCTCTAAAATTCAACAAGATATGCTTTTGTACCTGAAAACCTTTTGTTTGTAATTGAGCTTTGGATAGCTTTAAAACTCCGTAAAAATCTGGAGGTTTCTCTGAAGATTTCGGTTTTTTAAGGAACTCCTTTGATTCAAGAGCCTAAAAATAAGTAAATCGAACGCTTTTAAAAATAACAGTAATTAACTTTGCAATAATAGAAGTACATCCAACTGACTTAGGGTTCGTCTCAAAAATTCGCTTCACAATTCGCTTCATTCCTAATAATTTTCACCTCAGATGAAGTGTTATTATGTGTTACAATAACACTTCATCTCAGGTGAAAATGAAGCGAATTGTGAAGTTAATTATGGACCAGATACGTCCACAAAACTCGTATCTCAAATTGTACAATTTTCATCAAAGGATGCACAGAATGAACAAAGACAATCCTTCTGTATGAAAATTGATACGAGTTTCCATACACATTTTTAGGGAAGGTTCCTCAGGCGGACACTGCATGTTAGAGTTTTTAACGTTTGAAAAGTTGAAGTTGATCTCATCTGAAAAAGGAAAAAGGACGAATGAATCTTTTGAGATGAAAAAATTCTAACTGAGTCACGGGGAGCAACTGCACGAACTTGGAGAAAAGTTTATATTTCCTACAAGTTACAAAAAAGACGGTATTGTTTGAAACTAACCTCAAGAACATAGGATGCTATAGGTATATAAACACCAGTTTTCTTCGATAAATAATTCAAAGCATCAAGACATTGAAAACGTAGAGGATAATATCTTGCCGAAGGTATCAACCTGAAAATAAAAGTTGAAATGTTTGAAATACTGGAAATGACACTTTAACCATACGTATCATCATGTGATATATTTCTCAAATTGTACCATCACATAAAGTGGCAAAATTTATATGAAATATCTACAAGGAAACTACACCACTTGATGGAAAGATATACTAATACTCGCAAATCGTACCATTTTTATCAAAGAAGGAGTGTCTTTGGGCATACTAAGAATGCACAAAGAACTCTTTCTGTATGAAAATTGATATCTCCAAACTATTACATATCACATCTAATTCAGGTGAACTAGAAAAGAAAAGGCTTTCTGTATAAATACATAATTTGTATGGAAAATCGTATCCATTTTTACTCAGAAGTGTCATTTCTTTTGTAAAGAAAATGGTAGGATTCGAGATACGAATTTTGCGGAAGGGTCTCTGGGCAAGGGTTCGTCTCAAAAATTCGCTTAAATTCGCTTCACAATTCGCTTCATTTTCACCTTAGATGAAGTGTTATTGTA
>JAUCNQ010110357.1:0-20210 GCA_032352715.1 Bougainvillia muscus | reverse complement strand
ACATTAATGACATCTTTTTATTCATTACCGATCCTAAGGTAACTCTCTGCAACTACGCAGATGACAACACCCTGCACCTGGCAGATATTGATGTGCGTTGCCTTCTTAACAGTTTAGAAAAGCAAATGGCCTTGCTGTCTTCTTGGTTAAAAAAAAGGAGCTGAAATAGGGCTAATGAAATGAAGGCACTCTTTTATCCCCTTGAAATCACAGGATATTAATTATGATTATATCATATGGTTAATCAAGTTTGCCACCATTATGTCAGCTTTCGTGTTTTGAAATATAATTTGGTCAAACATATCTATATTTAGACAAATTACTGTGTTAAATACTTTCTCGACTGCGAGATGGCACTCCATAAAAAAGGCGGTATAATTTAAACATGTTATCTAACAGCTTACTGAAATCTGCAGTAAAACTCCAGATTTTCGCAGGTTGTTTAAACGATCACATACAACTTTGTGTAGTGTTATCATCAGCATTTGATTCTTAAAAAAACCCTTTTTTCCTTTCCCTAATAGAACACCAGTGTTCTTTTTACTTTGTCTACTATCACTGATAAGTGTCCACAATATTACAAAGACATTAGGAACGTGTTTAGAAATTATTGCATAATGTGTTATTTAGGGTACAGTGAATAAACAAATTCTATCAAACAACCTGATGAAACGTTGAGTGTTACTCCAGATCTTAGCAGGTTATATAGTATAATACTTGCAACAAAATACGATTTTGTGTGTATTGACCGAGCTTGCGAGTGACCGGGGGCAAAATTGTGGTCTTGATGATGTGTCGACATTTTTGTTTTGACTGAAGAGGAGCTAAGAGAGCTAGAGAACAGTTTCAGAATACAATCAATTGCAATTCTGGGTATATTAGATTCGTTAACAAGGAAGAAGATGAAGACATAATACAATGCAGTGTACAATACAGTTGATGGTGGTATCTTCATTACGTGATCAGCATGGCGTAATTCAAGCAATGCTGCATCTGGAGGCGTCGGTCTCCTGGTCAACCAGATAGCAGCGAATAAGTTTTAACATCATCTGAAATATTAGGTGAGTTCAAACCATTTTAGGTTGCCCTTCACTACCAGTTCTATCAGATTCCTGGAAGTATTCATCTAGTCCTAGTCCTAGTTGGTGGGGCTTCTCTAAAGGTCATTGACCTTTCTTCATTGATACCCCTATACGGAAAACACAATTTTTAATTTTCATCCTTCGTACTCCCAACCTTTTTAAAGGGGAGGGGGGCTTTATTTTTTGGGCTAACCAAAAGGGCAGCTGGGAAATATAACAAAAAAGGGAAACACATTATAGACCAAATAAATAGTCCAAGCTCACTGTAATTTCAACAAAATATTAAGACCAACTCCAAAATAAAATTATGACAGAGTGCTTGAAGTCAGATACAAAAAACAGCTTAAAGTAATATATACATTTTTTAACGAGTTCTCTGTGCTTAGTTTCTTTTGGGGTCACATGTCCTGATTTTTTAGGAGAAATCCAGTAATCCGGCTTAAAAAATCCTAAAATTTTAGGAGATTTGACTAATTTTTTAGGAGATTTTTGCCCGAACCCAGTACTAGCAAATATCCTCCAAAAATGTTTTGAATAACACGCAAACCTCAGAACTTGATTTTTCACAACTGTAACTACTGGATGGAAACAAAACTGTCAAACAACAATTTTTTTTGGGAGTTATTACGAGAAAGTGAAAATTTCAAGATTTATTTAGGAGATTTTAGGATAATTTAGGAGGAAGACAAAAAATTAGGAGATTTTAAGAGTTTGTAGGAGTGGTGGCCACCCTGAGCTAGTTCCAGGGGCGTTGAAATAAATTTTAAAGTGGGAGGGCAAGGCCCACTATAGTTATAGAGAAGTGCCACGTCCCACCCGCCCCTTTTTGATGGCCCCGAGTTCCCATCGTAAACAAACAAACCTCAGCTCAAAAATATAAATAAATAAATTTGGTATCAACCCCTGAAATATATTATATACCTAGAAAGGCAGCCCAATATGGGTTTCCCTAAATTTATATTCCTTCACACGTCCTACCACCCTCTCTCTCTGAGCCTAGGACTACCGGCTTTTATATTGGATGAATCGTTCTGTACCGGCTGTCTAGTAGAGCTTAGTGATTCATAAAACAAGAGATGTATATACAAGAGATGTATATATGCATCTATTGTTTTAATATATACCTCTGGTTTTGATAACTTATCAAACAGCCGACTAGCTAGCATAAAAAAATTAGAAACTGAGGATAATATAATTGGCAACCCAGCAAGAGGAGATGGTAGATTCTAGAGAGAAGTAAAAGGAGAGAGAACAAAAAAGATAGTGAGAGAGTTTTGTTATGAAAAGAGAACACAAGATAAGGTTTATTTATACCTTGTTTAATCGAAAAATCTCTGGTGCATTTTGTTGCACTGAAGAAAGTAATCACAACATATATTATTGCCTGCGCAGCGAGCCAGTAGCTAGATAATGTAACGTATTTTATTACAAATTACTGGACATTGAAAGCAATGAGGCAATATAAAGTTGATTTGCTGTCGTTGATGCCAACTAAGGATGTGGTGGGATGTATAAGTGTGGTGATGTGTAGCTGGGGGGAGGGTTGCTTTTTCTTACCTCTTAACTTTCTCGTCAGCATTCATGTCACATTAAGCCAGCTTTTGAACTTGTTATTGCATCAGGCTGAGGAGAATGGACCAGAGATAACGAGCACTGACTGCTTATGGTTTGCAGGTTTGGTGTTGTGTTGTTGAGGATGTGGCTGCTGTGTTTTTCCTTTTATAAAAAGCCTGGATAACAACAGATTTACCACATGATACTACACAGTATGATATAAAACATCTTTCTCTTCCAAAACAGCTGAAATAGCAGTCTTCTAGCAAAAAAATTGGCAAATATAGTTTGAAACTTATTTTCAAACAACAACATTCAAACATTTCGATGTCGCCATTTTGATTGGTGGTCTCGAAATTTCATTTAAAATCCTGGCGAGAATTCAAGTGATCACGTGACCTTGTCCACGTTTTGAAAGTTCCTCTCTCACGTTTTGCCGTACGGAACTTTTTGTACATCGTTCCCAGTGTTTTTTACTGATACCGCATGTAGAGGGACTGAAAGTCTAGTCTGTTTGTTGCTAAAGTTGAATCTGTTCTACTATATGGAAGTGAAACTTGGATCTTCAACAAGCTAATGGAAAAAAAATGCTAAATGGATGCTACACAAAGATGCTGCGCATAGCACTCTACGTGCCATGGAGAGACAAATGAAAAAAAAAAAACTGTATCGGGACCTTCCAGCTGTTGAGGATTCGGGCCAAGACCCTCAGGACCAGTTGAAGCGGGGAAGAATAAAATGGTTTACTCCAAAATTCTCAACATTCAGACAGTTTTCAACTGGAGTAAAACTATATAAAAACCATAGTCTTGATAAATTGAGTTATTAAATTGAATGTGTCTTTAGTTTTCCAGCAGCATTCATATCCAGAGATGCAACACAGGATTTCACCTGTAACCTGGACATGTAGCTACTAATTGCAAACTCTTCTTTAAAAACGTTTCTTACACAAAATGCAAAAAATCGTACGCCTTCAAATAATTAACTGTAACATTTTATTAAATAGAAGGGTGTGAATTTTTCTATTTAATAAAGGAAAGCAATTAATAAAATACGCATATAGCACGCTTTTGTTATAGCTACGGAAATATCTAACAGAAAATATGCATCATAAGTGCATAATATGACAATGATGTACTGTTGATCAAATCGTATAAAATGATTTAGTCAACAATCCAAGCATTATCTTAAACCAGAGTTGAAAAACAGTTTATTTATTGTAACACGCGTCCACAGAGATCTATTTGCAGATGACTTGTAACAAACGTCACAATCCATATATAATAACTGTGTGGAGGAGTAAAACAACAGATAATCACAGAGTAAATGATAACTAAATGAAACCATTTAAGGCTAGGAAGTGTAAACACGCCACACTCCACCACTGTGCCAAAATTGTTTCGTTTAGCATCAAGTTTCAATTTCATATCAGCAATAGCAGCTATTAAACCAAGCTCTTCAACAATATTTAATTCATGAACTGGATGTATAACGATAAGCTCTCTAACAAAACTTTACGTATTATGCTTAGCAATTTCATTGAATTTCAATACTGAATATTTGATTTTTGCTTAAACCCATCTTTCTTAATTTTTACAGAGTCAAAAGTCCCATACTGGTACTTAAATTTGATATACTTGATCATTTCTAAACATCGAATAAACTTGAATACGAATACTACAATTCTCACAACATCTTTAAATCTATGCTTGTTTGGGTCGATGATGTAATTGGAAAATTTACACCTTTCTAGTATTTCCTTTCTCTGCAGCATTACTTTGTTGCTATGCATGAGGTGAGTGAAATGGAATTTCCTTTTGGACTTCTCGAATATCATCATGACGTATAATAAAATTCGGAATAGTATTATTTTGTAGCAACTGTTGTTGTTCTAGTGCCAAATTTATTAACAAAATCAACGTTTTCTAAGCTCTGTAACTTTTTCTCTGATTTCATGACGACATCTTTTTCTTTTGGTGACTTACTCAGATTTCTTAACCGCTGTTTACGTACCTTGAATGCAATGTTTCTATTAGGTGAAAGCTTCACTTTTGGATAGTGTACAAAGGATAATTTAGCGGTAGTCGATGCCTTATTGACATATATCACATCTGGTTCAATTTCCTTTCGAATCCATATTTCCTCTACTTGTTCACGTTCTTTGCAAAACTCTACTTCCTGAAATCTTGTCTTTCTCCTCGAAATATAAGCCTCGTCATTACACTCTCCTGAAGCAAAAGTTGTACTGTCATTACTTAAATCAATACCGCTTTTCTAGTATATCATTGAAATATCCGGATTTTTTTGGCATCCGCTTCTGTAAATTGCTAATTGATTACTGAGAAAAGTTCTTCGGTGATTATTTACGAAGTGGGATTGACTATCAATGGCTGTAAACACTTCATGGGGTCCACTAATGACCCCACATCCCCCATCAGAATTGGTAAACATAGATTGATAGATAGTAAGGCTAGAGGGTAGTTGAAAGATTGGCTTTGGATGATAGCGTAAATATTTTATACCAATCATAAAATCAACGTCTCCTCCCACTTTACTCGGAAGTTTTGGAAGAGTTTTAGGGTCTTTATTGTCACATGGATATGCCTTAACAATGTCATCTTGAACCTTGCATCTTAATGGATAATTTGGAAATGTTTCTGTTATTCTATCCAAACACACCCCTGTCATTGTTGGATGTCCACCATCGCGTAATGGTATGTTCACAGTGTAAATCCCATGGGCTAATTGAGTTGTTATGCCTCCTACACCAGTCAGATAAATTGGACCTTCACACTCTTTGGTTGCATTTGAACCTAATTTCTCAACTGCGGATCGCCTTGACACAAAGTCACCACAACCAGTGTCATAAGAGATAGTGTAACTGATTCCATCTACTAAAATCTCTTGCAGTTGGTATATTCCTTTGTCTACTATTTTTCCTTCTCTAATTTTTCCTGTGCTATGAATATCTGTTTTAATTGAAGTATGAAATGTTAATCTTTTGAAAACGCTGGTAATAGAGAAGTTGTTTGACGCAAAATACACCTGTCTTTATATTCCTGTAGAAGAACTTTATTCTGTTCAGAATCTTTATGTTCATTGCAAACTAAAATATGCTTTTTGGAGCCGTATCTTAAATGCGATTCATGCTTGCAGGAAGAGTCCCTTTGGCATCTACCCTGTAGATGTTTGCCTTCTGATGCTGAAGCTGCTGGTTGAAGACATTGAAAACAGAAATATTTTTTCGAAGTTCTAAGAATCGTTGTATAAATAATCGTAAATAAATAAATAAATAAATAAATTCCTACACACAAAGTATTGTATTATCTTAACTCCACTTGGGCCAGATTAGCAACATGTCCCTCTTCATTACAGATTAAACAAATTAAATTTTTCTCAAAAGAATTGTAAACCTCTTTGAATTTCATCATCTGAATTTATTATGAAATCTTCTTCTACATGGTGAATCCTACCACCTGGCCTAGGATCCTTATATCTATCGTTTTCAAATTTTTTACACACCAGAGCCTTCTGCTGAAAGTGAACTCGCATGCCTTTTTCTAAAAACTGTATAAGCATTGTCCATAACACAGCATTGTTATCAATGGTATCATCACAAACTAATGGAAGCCACCTAGTTACTCTACTGTCTCCCATCAGTTGGTAGATTCTATCACTGGCATCGCCATTGTAAAGCCTGGCTTCTATTTCATGCTTCTCGCATAACTTAACAAGTTCCTCCTTCATCAAATTAATCAGTTTACATAGAGAATCTGAAATCTTTTCACTATCCTTAGATTTCCAAATCATAGAGACATTTGATAATTTTCTCATTTCCTTAAATAACATTATTTTTGGATCACCGTAGGCATTCTTTAGTGTTGACCATATTTCCACAATACTCTCCATAGCCTTAAGCAAACACAGTGCTGTATTTTCAAGGACATTATATTGATCTTCAAGAGATCCGGCATAAGTCGTTTTTAGGTGTTGTTTTTGAGTGTAGTTTCTCAAAATCGTTTTGAACTGTATAAATATCAATGTTAGAATCGTAACCTTTAAATTTTGAACGTTTTATATTTAATTAGTTTCTTGGAATAATTTTGTTTTGCCTATCTCTCTAATTTCAACTTCCTTTTTTGGAACATTCTCATAATGATTTACAGCTTGAAATGTAGCTTCATACCTTTTAATAACTTCTACAACATCAATATTACCTTCTTGTATCTTTAACAGGTTGCTAATTTTTGTTGAAACTGGATTTACTTTCTTGGACAAACTTGGAAAATCATCTCTCCTTCTAAGTATTTCATCATCAGTGATTCCCTTGAACGATGGTAGTATATCACCTTTTACATCATAAAGTATCCTTGTGGAATCATCGATCATAAACTGGTTGGACACTGTGTGAGACACCCTGAAGAAGAGGCTTCAAAACTAGTGCTGTGGCAACCATCAATCAGTCAAGTTAAGAGAGGAAGAAAAGCAGTAACATACATTGATACACTTATGCCGGATATTAACTTGCCATATGTGGAAGAATTAAGAATACGGCTATTATGGACAGGGATAGTTCGAAAAAAGTTGCTGAATCAAAGTGAGTTTAATCTCGGCCGAAGTAAGTAGAAGAGAATTGGCAACCAATATAATGACAACACATCTGCTTCTCTTGCATATTTAAATTTTACGAAGGAAGCAGCAGCGTTTTGAACTCGTTGCATTTGTTTTACTAAATAACTTAGCATGTTGTTGAGTACTTCACCTCCATAGTCCAACTTGCTTAAAACGAGTGATTCAGCTAAACTCTTTCTTACGTGATAAGGCGTGAATCTTTTTAGGAGCTTCAGAGTGTTTAGTGCATGATATGCACTTTTTGTAGAATTATTGACGTGATCATTCCAGGTGATGTTAGAAGAGAAAGTTACGCCCAGGATTTTATTTAAAAGGACATTCTTGTGCACCATTCTATCTTGACGATGGACATTAACGTAAAATATTGGACCGTAGGCACTTAGCCAAAAGGATGTCTAGAATTCCCGAATTAACCATTTCGTATTGCTCGTCAGGCAATAAGAAGTGGTACAAGTTAATGGCAGATTTAGACCCGTTTGTTTTTAAAGGTTAACAAATGTTCACGAGCTTTTGAAAGGCTTACGATCAATTGTGAAACTACCGTAAAAGCTTGATTAAACGTCCTGGGCGTTTATATAATGTTTTAACTTTTTACGTGGGCGTTTATTCAAAGTGCGCGTTTTAATAGCATGGGCGTTTATTTGAGCTTTTGCGTTATGAAAAAGAAATGGGATTTGGTCTCCTTTTAATTGCTTAGAATAGGTCATTATATATTATTAATAGTGTATTCTGGATTCTGGTTCTTTACAAAAATGGCTATTCCGCACCAGTAACAAGAAACATCTTTTCTAAAGATATCATTTTTTACATGACCCATATATGAACAAATGAAATTGTAATTAGATAAATGCCAGTATTGAGTGCTTGATATAAGGATAGGTATTAGGTTTAGTAAGAGTTCGATTATAGAGGATATTTATTTGGAAAGAGATATTAGGTAGGAGTGAACAAGTTATTTTATGTTATTTTATGATATGAGGATAGGTATTAGGTAGGAGCGATCAAGTTAAACGACATGCGTCTTCAGCCCACAAATGCAACTCATATGTTAGTCTGTTTCCTACATCAACTCTTTGCTTAGATAGAAGTCATTAACTTGGGGTTATGTTCTCTTTTTCAGGAGTTGAGAGGGGGAATTTATTGAAGGGGGGGCTTTTATTGATTTTTCTAGGGTACTTTTATTCAAGGTGGGCGTTTATTTTAGCATGTGCGTTTATTTCAGCTTTTATGGTATTAAAAACAAATGTGTTATGATCTCCGTTTAAGTGCTTTGATGTGAAGTATTGTCTGGATCCGTCTATTCAAGTAAACAAGAGACAGACAGGAAAAACTACTACGCCACATAAAAGAAACAGATTTTCTAAAAACACAGATTTAAAAATAGATGTAACAGGAACAACATACATCTCCCCTTGTGTGGTAATTTGGCAATATTAGAAGCTATCGTTGACGTCATTAATCTAACAATTACTTCATGCTGAATTTGATCCCACCCAATACTTTTATTATGCTGGTAAACTTTCATGCAAAGTTTCAAGTAAAGCATTTGTGGTTCAGGATATTCAGTATCCCTCCCCTAGATTTCAGCTTCAGAAAATGCCCAGGGTTAATAGAGTTAAAAAGGGTTAAAAGGGGTCATCTCTTATTATGCAGTAGTTTTACAACTACTTCAACGCGTTTCATTTTCATATCAGATAAAGTGTGGCCTTGTGTACACACAAAGAATGCATAAAAAGACACATCTTTTGAGTGGAATTAATATCGATGAAACGAAATTATAAATGTATATTTCTTGGAACGGTTCCTATAAGTAGCACAAAAAAAACCTGACCACAAAAATAATTAATTAATGTTTTTCAATCTACATTTGTCTACTATACGACGTACGAGTGTGTCCGTATAAATACTGCACAGAAAAGCTCAAACAAGGATTAATAATTTTGTAAAGATGACGCAAATATAAGATTCTGTGAAATTCCATAATATTACGTACTCTAATACGAAGTCCGAGCGTGCACTTATAAATTGCTATAATTGTTTTTCCTGATAACATGTAGAATAGAGACTCAAATTCATTAATTTCTGATTACTTTTGTATGATAAAAACCATCATCATACAAAAAGCTATTAAAAATTAAAACGTTTAGTTCTTCATCGGGTTGCTCTGACTAGGACTGGATCCTGGGAGTGGATACTGGGACTGGCTTTTAACAGTTAACTGATCATTCTCTCAACTATTAAAATCGAATGACCTTTGTTCTCCATTTTATTGCTTTGACTAGTTTAAAGCATGTTCACTGCACAAAATCCAACTGTATCCGGACCTTTTTTCAGTCCGTATTCGTCGGTATTAAGACAGAATGCGAGCATTCTGTCTTAATACCGACGTATACGGACTGAATATGGGAGTAGACGGACTGTATAAAGGTCCGGGTACGACTGGATTTTGTGCAGTGGTTTAAAGGACTTTAGTGGTCTGATTCTGTCCCCATGGCCTAGATAAGTTTTCAAAAGACCTAGTGTAGTGTTAAGCTGTAGAATATTTTTAATCATTTTTTCTGAACGATTACGGATACATTTTCTCATACAAACCTTACAGTAGAGACAATTACTTTTTAACATGAGAAAAAAAGGTATGTTGGGAAATAAATTATATCGGTATGTATTTATTTTGACATATTTATATAAAAATATGTCAAATACAATTTAAGAAAAAGAATTTCACTGAAGCAAATATTTAGAAACAAAGTAATTGAGAATGAAAAACTGAGGGATGTATGTTTTCCGAGGGACACAACTGTAGGTTTTTTAATGAAATAATATTAAATTTCATGCAATGCTTCTAGTTGACCACCCTGATATGGTGATTGCGTGATTCTGCCAGATATGTTATTGGGTCTGTCTACAAAGTTCGTATCATAAATCATATCATCACAGAAGAGATCTTTGTGCATACTACGCCACCAGTACTGGCATTCGAAACATGCTTTCACTTAGTCACAGCAATAAAATTAATTTTTAATAATCCAATATGCGGCGATGAGTTCCTAAAGAGCCATCAACATATATGAAACTATAAGGAATTAATAATTCCAGCTCTCCATCGCTATGCTGTGAGACTGGATCTGCCACTGAACTTGTCCGTTTTGTTTATTTTCCGAATTCGTCTCGCTGATGGCATTTAATAAAGTAAATACCGCTACTTGTGATGCGACAGTAAGAAAATAACAAAATACATAGTTTAAAAAAATAGGATAAAAATATTTCTTTGTTAAGAAATATACCCAATTTATCTTAAATTTTAGATGTGAACATCTCACTGATAAGTATAAAATGATGCAATGTTTCTTTTTATCCAATCAACAGTTTTCAACATGTTGTTTGTAGGATAAATACGATAATAATCCGAATGCAAAAAAATTGACAGTTAGAAAATACCTTATCCATAAAAACTGTTTACTGATATTTGCTAAGTAAATAGAATTTAGAAAATAAATATATATATAGAGAGGGGAATATTTATATCACCATAAACTGCAATTAGATAAGCAATCAGACACAAGGCAACAAGAAAACAAGAAAATAAGACAAGTGGTGAAATTACAATTTAGTAAGCTTACCATAGGCGGATAGGAAATTTGCTGTAACTCTTTATTGTGCAATAATGCTCCCTCCATTATCTATTGTTTGTTCTATAGCTATTTATAAACTGAGAATTGGCACAGATGTTCCTTAAACACTTAATTGTACAAAGATATAAAAATGATGACATAATCAATATACATTTTGCTGATGCCAGCATTTTTGCATAGTAGGGTCCGCATTTTTCCTCTGTTTTGAAAAAAACGGTTTTCCCCCTGTAACTTTTGAACGCATGCCAACTTTGTTAATCTGATTTGATTTTCTGAAAGCCTGTTCTTTCATAGGTAATATATCGGAAATGGATTTTTAGAGTAATAGGTTATCATGAAAAATTGCTTTGTCCTTCTTTTCTGTAAATACTCAAATTTCAAATAAGCGCCGGTCCTACATGATATACAGTTACTTACTTCTTACTTCTGAGTCTGAAGACGTAAATAATTTTAACTCAATGCCTAAACTTTGTAACAAAATGCAAAGTGCTGCAGGATAGTTAAAGCATGTACGTCCATTTAATTGGGCGCTAGGCGCTAGAGCGTTAATCATTGTTTTCTTACGATCTCGTTTATAGTTATTTATTGCTAAATGACGAACTTTAAGCTATATTATTATTAACATTCAATTGCGAGAAGCGCTAAAGAGTTAATCATCGTTTTCTTACCGTCTTTCTTTACCGTTATGTTAAAGCGTGTTCTTAAGTTTATGTATTTTCTTTCTGACAATATTTGAATTCAATCGTGCATAAACAGCACACACAATTGTTACTACTCAGTTTGACAGTTACACTACATGAAAATGATGACACTCTGGAGATAGATATCCGCAGTTTTACTCCAAATGTCTACAGGTTGCTTGATAAACTTCTTAAAGGAACTTCTTACGCAGGGTTATGATCTTATCATACAAATAAGGATATTGCGATTGATTCCATACTAAAGCTTGCTTCCAACTATGGCGAATGGGAATTAGCGACCAACTTTTAAATTTTTGTCACCTTCTAAAGTTTATCGCCATGGTGTTAGAACAACTCAAAACCTCAGAAGAGGTATTTCAAATTCTATCATAGGACATTTAGTCTCTTTCTAAACTGCGATATGGCAATCACCCTTTCAGAAAGAGTCTAACTACAGTGGAATTGAGGCTAGATGAGTCTAATATTATCCTAAATACCCAGCCTCGTACCCTGGGCTGGTTTTTCTTTTTGATTATGGAAACGACGAGAAGAAAATCTTTTTTTCTCGTCGTGTTCATAATCAAAAAGTTACAAACGGCCCGAAACCCCTTGCTCCGCATCAGACAATTAAATCAATTAATCACAATTAAATGAAAGTGCTTTTAGTTGGGTTAAATTGAGCAAACTTTCTAACTAGGCAAGCTGTCTATACATATCAGTTAGTCATTTTTAGTAAGTCCTGTTTCAAAAACAAGATCTTTACAGTCAGAATGATTGGTTCTTATAAGATATATCGTTCTACGGTCAGTCTTCAAATACCAATATATATATTTTAAATTATTTCTTTTAAAAACATATGGAATATTTCAGCAATGGAATATGAAACTAAGTCCGCAAACAAGAATAGTCTTACTACGGAACCGACTTGATGTATTGTTGACTTAGCGGTTTGTACTATTTTCTTCCGTTTTTGCCTGTCCCCTAAAACATTATTTCGTTAAGCGATATAGACTGTGCCGTAAGCTACTGCGATTGCCAATCATTGCTTGATTTCTGATACTTCTGTAGCAGAAATGATACAATAATTTGTAATCACTTACATCTTCGGCACTGAATGAGTTAAGCGATCTAGACAGTGACAGTGAGGCTGAAATCGAAAGCTACCTCACGTGCGCGCCTCGCCTTCAACCCTATTGCCCCCTAGTTGACTTTGATTTCGTTATCTCTTGGGGTTTCGATCTTGCCGTTTTTGCGTCACTGGTGACCCATTACGGACGTGAAAGGGTTAAACAGGTACACAATCAAAATCCAAACAGTATTACTTCTCAGCACCAGCATTTTACTGTTACACAGATGGGACATGAGCGTGAAACCAGCAAATTGCTGTTACACAGATGGGTCATGAACGTGAAACCAGTAAATTGCTGTTACACAGATGGGTCATGAACGTGAAACCCGAAACTTACTGTTACGCAGATGGGACATGAACGCGAAACCAGCAAGTTGCTGTTACACAGATGGGACATGAACGTAAAACCAGCAACTTACTGTTACGAAGATTGGGCATGAAAGTGAAACCAGCAACTTACTGTTACGCAGATGGGACATGAACGCGAAACCAGCAACTTGCTGTTACACAGATGGGACATAAACGTCATAAATTTTGAAGAGTTGATCTTACTTCAAATAAAAAATTGTCACTTATTGATGTTTAACTTTTTGCGCCAGAGTCAGGGTTATAATAACACGATTACAAGGCACAATGATTTGAACTTTAAAATTTGGAAATAAAAAAATAGTTTGGAATGGAAAATCGATCACATATACATATATAACAATAAAACATATGTCTGAACGAAATCATCAACACCTCGAAATAGGAAGTAAGGAACGGTCTCAAATATTCGCTTTATTATTCGTTTATTAGTGCATATGCACAAATTCAATTTCCCTTAAGCCTATTAAGACCGAGGGCTGGTCGCTTGTCCCCGCGCTGTTTTTAATTTGCTATAACTTCTAAATTGGGCTGACGAAATCTTCTGAAATAACGCAAGTTTCTTCTTTATTGAAATGATTCAAAATACAGTTTCTTTCAGATTGCATGATCATTATGGAATTAAAACCTAGTTTTGAATTGCGACTCTCTCATGGTAACTAAGTGTCGACGCCACGATTTTTCGATTAGGTCCCAAAACCTACACAAGGCCAAAACCGAAACAATTCGCGTGAGAGAAAGTTTAAGTTCAAACGTTTAGCCGTTTCAATTGGGCACTTTGTACAGGGATTCAGGGCAATTGGACAAAAAGCCAGAAAATCTGTCTGTCTCATAGCAACAAGATGATCGAAAGCTAGAAGGTTCAATGATTGAGATATCAAGAATTGATAGTCTTCATTTTACTGGTGTGACCGGAATGAAGAATATTCGTCTGTGATTATGCTGTGACTATGTAAAAAACTCCTGTAACATATTGTGCGGAATTTTAAGCTATTTAGTGTCAGATTTACGCCTCGTTCTCAGAGTACTGCCATCAAAACTGAAACGAATTCATTTGATTTAAGCTACACTCATTTACATCTTCGGAACTGAATGAATTAACCCTTAGCATTAGCCCTTAAAAGTATATTGATAATTTGTAAAAATTAAATTTTTGGAACTTTTATAGTCTCTATTTTATTGCCTTTGTTTCTAAGTCAAAACATACTTGTAGACTCATGCTAGAATACTATAATACTATAACACTATGACATAACACTATCATAAGTAACTTGAGAGAAGTTTTAATGACAGTCGGATAAGCTGCTATAATCCAAAGAGAATAGGTTTTTTTGGACAAACACAAAACTTACATAAACAACAAATTTAATATCATTTTGGATAATTTTCCATTGTTTGAAAGGGGATACTTTTCTGGAAAGTTTAGACCATAGTTCATTTTCTTTGTACATTTCACAGCATGACAATATTTATACAATATTAACTATAATATAGATATTCGGACATATATTTATTTGACAATTATAGAGAGGCTACAGGAACGGATTCAGAATATGCATTAAAGTAATCCGGCTCTGGTTATCTCCATTATACTGTGTTGGTATGTTTTGAACAAACTAATTTTGCTCTGCCTTGACCATCTCAGTCGTATCAAAACTCTAAATATACTCCCACACGAAATTATAACGACACCACATTATTTGTATGCATATTGTCACAGCCTCGCTATGATTATTTGAGTTTTATTTGTTAAATTTCTATCACTGCAATGATGAGTACTTAAGAAAGAAGGTAATAAAATTTCTCAAGATGCAAACTTCTGTTACTTGGTCCCCAAAATACGTTTCCAGTACGCATACGAAATTTAACACTTATTTCTTTTATTTCGTCCTGTAAATAAGGTATGCATTGTTGCTATGACATCTCTCAAGTATTTTCGTCATTCATTTTGTGAACCTTCAAGATGGAGAAGCTTCAACGTGAGTTCATCCTTGACATGTAAGCTTCTTCGAGGTGTATACTGTCAACTTTACCTAAATTTTTAACAGCAGGGAATTAAGCCTACGTTTATACAGATAAGACATATACGTTGACAGATGATTTAGATAATACATGGGATATGATATTGCCCAATAAAATCACACGAAACTGTCCGTTATAAATAAACAAATAGCTTAATAAAATTTAATATTTTCCGATGCAATAATGCATGAAATAATATTGGGTGAAATACATTTCAAGAATTGATTTAGAAGCTTACTAAAACACAACACTTCCATTGCTTTTCTCAGTCTACGTTAGAGGTGTTGTACAACGGACAAATACAATAAGTACGCAGCTGGAAGTACACAAAAGCAAATTGAGGAGAAATTTATTTGTAAGGGACCGTTCACAAAATTCATCTTGTGAATCATAGCGTTTTTACCACAGAAGAATTATGTCTTTATGCTTACTTAAATATAGTTAAGCTTAGTTAAGTATAGGATAGATATTTAAGACTTTTCTGGACGTGTGAAAAATCCCTAAATTGCTGTCTTCCTGATATAGTACTTAACACAAATTCAAAAATAACGTCACGACGTCATCGGAGGTACGTCTTTAGAAAGTCAATTTTGGACATGTGTTAGATGAGATAGTACGTATGAGTTGAAAATCGAGATAATTAGTTTGAAATGATAAGCGATTATTTGACATAAAGTAATATGCGTATTCTCTGTATTTAATCTGTAAGTTTTTTTACTTCCTTATTTTTAGAATTCTTTCACCATGATTCGACAAATAGTGTTTATTTTCACAATTATGCAAGTTTGGACTGAATGTTATTTCACACTGGGAAGTCCAATAAATGGTAAGAAAATAATTCTTTTCAAGTTGGTATAGCCAGGGACGGATTAAGAACATGTTTTTACTTAGTCAAAGCAGTATTCAAACTCATTAATTTTTAATTGCTTTATGTACGATGATGGGTGGTCTCTTAAGATCCATTATCATACATAATTAAAGGTTCTGGTTCTCCTTCGTAATACTCTGACTAGTGTTATGTCTGCCACACTGAACCATACTGCCCAAAACATGACGAGACAAAAGTGGTACTTGAAGTCATAACGTTGTTTTAATGTCCGTTGTACGCCGTCTACCGGTTGGTGTTTGGGTCACTCTAAATAGTTCATAGAGTTGTTTTTCTCCAACAAATGTGTATATTTTATCACGTGGGACATATCTCCTTCTTAGCGGAGTAGCCATGTATAGAATTATATTCAAAATAATTTTTACTATATATGATGTCTGACACCAATGCGAGCCTTGACAATACCCCGTTAAGTAGGACACGTAATAGGGACAAAGAAACCGTCCCACTTAGTAGGTGTTTCACTTAAGCGAACACTGGATAAGTGGGACCTTGGTTAAAATTTCCCATTTATTTGGTTTTTGCTGCATGTTGCAAACATTTTATTTATATGCAATAATTTTACATATTACTATTTGCTTTCTGTCTACCACTTGGACCGCATTTTTTACTTCTTGCAGAATAAATCTTTGTGTTTATTGAAAGTTCTCTCTTTTTAGAAAATTGAACTGCAAACGTTCCCACTTAAGCGTCTCACTTAAAAAAAGTCCCACTTTTCCATCAGGGTCCCACTTAACAAGGTCGTACTGTATAGGCTATTTTATAATTTTACCCTGTAAGACTTTGCAAATTATTTTTGTTAGTAATTACCACGTCTCCGAAAGTTGATATTGGGATTCAATTTACACTTGGTGATCTTCTTACACCGAGTATTGCAGGCCATAACAATTCATACAATTAATACAGTGGGAAAGAATTTGGACTGGCAAAATAAAGGCCAAAAAGGTATTCCTATTTATGTGTGTTTTGGGGGGTAAACAAGACTTTCAATCTGAATTGAACATGCTCGATATTTAAAAAGAGAGTTTTATTTTGGTTATAGGGACTATAAGTTTACACACCCATTATTTAAGTGATTCATTTTTGGGGAAATGAATTATTAGGTTCTTTTTTTATCGTAGATAACACAAACAGCAAAAAGATGACCACCTATGCACCAACAGGAGAACAGCCGAGTGAAAAAAATTGTACTATACCCCAGTATCTACTTAAATGCGAGCATTGCTATGGATGGGCTACAGACCCAACTAAAGACAGGCGTTGTGAGTTTGGATGCGATAGATGTGTTTATCCATTAATGCAGATGCAATATCAGGATGAAGTATACGATAATAGACAGGACAAAATTATAAATAGCGAAAAAAATACTTTCTATGCGTACAAAAATGTTTTGACGATAGCAGCAGTTGTTTGTTTTTCTTTAGTCTTAGCTGTGTTTATTTTTAAATACCGAGGACATTTTATACAACAAAATCTCAATGACTCCCGAAGAAAAATTGCTATTATTCATGAAATTTAAAAATACAATATGTTCACACTGACGTCAAATAGAAGTAGCTGTCTATTGGGTTCGCCCATTAAATGCGACAATCACCTAAGCAAATGAAGAGGAATGAACGATGTATAGACGCAGATATAACATCAAGGAGGAGATATGTAGGCAAAAATAATTATTTAGTACGTGATAATAGGTTTCTAAGGAATGGCAACCATTCCAACGGACGATTTTGATTACCTACTTTAACCTAAGAAAATGGAAAGACTCAAATACATTAATTTTAACGTTTCGTCTAAATTTTTTGCTACACCAATCGCTTCATTTTCATCTCAGAGAAGAGTTATTGTGCATACTTTGTATGCACAATGACTCTTCTTCTGAGAGGAAAATTGATAGCAATGAAGCGAATTTCTATAGCGAATTTTTGAGATGCTACCTAAGGGACAATTTCCAAAATTCCTATCGCAAATTTTACCATCTTCATCACCGAAAAGGTGTCTTTATGTATAAACAAAAGAGACTTTTTCTAAAATAAAATTGATACGACCTGCCTAATTTAGAGCCACGGGCCACTGTGATCGCCCACGGGCCACTGTAATCGCCCACGGACCACTGTGATCGCCCACGGGCCACTGTGATCGCCCACGGGCCACTGTGATCGCCCACGGACCACTGTGATCGCCCACGGACCACTGTGATCGCCCACGGGCCACTGTGATCGCCCACGGGCCACTGTGATCGCCAATTCTTTGTTTGTTTGTTCAAACAATGATTGGTAAACACAGTTTAAGTTTAAGCACAGTTTAAACACAGTTTAAGCTCTATCTTCCAATGTACATTTAAAGTTAATACTAAAATAGATGTAATGTTTTACTGCATTTAATCTCGTTTATTTAGATTTTTACTCTGATTATATTGAGTTTTGTGTGAGAGATTATTACTGCATAGAATGTTAGGTTAGTGGCATTGTGCAATTGCACAACCAGCAGTTATCCATTGGAAATCAGAAGACAACCTGACTGTCATTTTCTGATGGAAGAACAACTAGTTTACTGGAAAACATATATTTTTACGTAGTTATGTTATGTCCACAAAATTCGTGTGTCTTTATGCGGACATAGTATGCAAAATGCCACTCCTTTTGTGTTAAAATTGATACGAATTTCCATACGAATCTTGTCGACCGTCCTTTGTATAACATGCACATATGAAATAGAGCAATGAAATCAGCATTGTTCAAAAATACAACATTTCTTTCGAAGATGCGAATTATTAAACTATTTCCAGTATTTTCCGCCATTTCTCCGGATTTTATATGCATTTTATGTAGAGGCTCAAACTTATGAATTATAAATAGCTGAATAAATGCATGGGCGGATCCAGAACACTCTTTATCCTACTTAAAGCAATAAAAAGGAGGATAAAACTAATGAACCCCCTTTATAGTTAAACACTAAAGGAATTAAATGGTTATTAGCCTTTTAAAGAATTTCTTCAACAAGTAATCATTTCTGCTCTCCGTTATTTCCTTGACTCCCGAAAATAGTCGTATTCAGACCTAGTCAGAGCACCAAGATGGAAACAAAAACTATCATTTTTATTAGTTAACAATTGATCGCTAGCCTTTTAAAGGCTACTAACGATCATTTACTAACCACTAAACATAATGAGTTTTAATGTGCTTTGACTACATCTGAATTTGTTATTTGAAGGTCACTTATTTAATTATCTATCTGACTTTGGTTATAAACCGATTTTATTATTCACTACATGACAATCGGAATAATCACAATCCGATTACATGAGTTTACATCCGATTATTTTATGTTTAGAGAAAATGTGATTTTATCTAAGTGTCAAACAATCATATAGAAAACAAAACTGATTATCTCAGTATATTAATTCCATATCACTATATACAGTGGACTCTCTGTAATTCGACTCCCCATAATTCGAACACTCCATAAATCGAACAGGTTTTCATTCCTCGTGAAGGGTTTTTCTCAATAGGCCAACTTCTCATAATTTGAACACTCCATATTTCAACGGTTATTTCTTCCCCGTGAGAGTTCGAATTATAGAGAGTCTACTGTGAAGGTTACAGTATTTGATAATACAATCAGATGTTCTTCAAAATTGTAAGACTGAATAACTTGAGATTGTCTTATGCGTCGTTAAGACGTCTTATCCACGTCATTTAAAAAAAATTCCGGCTGCAGTTTTTCTTAGATTCTTAGATAAGATTTTTTATCTTAGCAGTTAGTTGTAAGGATGTTTATAGTTTCTAGATGAAATAATTTTCAAGTAGAATATTGATGTATTAATTATCCCTTTACCACACACCAACAAAAAAATAATTTTAGACTAGCTAATACTGATTTCTAAATAATGACGTTACAATGTTGTAATGACGCACAATGTTGTAATGACGTCACAATGTTGTATTGACGCTACTAGTGACCCATGCGCAAAATGCGCTAAGATACAAAATTGTGAAGCTTAAGGAATAGTTATACATTTCCTTCCATTACAATGTTGTAAACAAAAACAAAAGACGAAAAAAATGGAAAAAGTCAAAAACCCTGTAAAAAAGAAATTAAACATTGCTACTTGGAATGTGCGCACCTTGAATGGTGGTGAATTTAAACTAGGAAAGCTGATACATGAGATGAAACGGCTGAGAATTGATATCCTTGGTGTTGCGGAAACACACTGGACAAGAGAAATGT
>JAUCNQ010110346.1:0-11759 GCA_032352715.1 Bougainvillia muscus | reverse complement strand
ATAAATGTTAAAAGTCACACCAAAGGGCATCTCTTAATATTGTATACAACAAAAGTTATACGCAAAAGTTCACGATTGTGGTACTTTGTACCCCCCCCCCCCCCGGTCCAAATAGGGTTAAGGGGACATTGGTGGAGGTGACTCATCTACTAAAAATGAATGTTGCATGTTAAAGCGACTTACTTCTAACTTTTTACTATTATTTTCCCTATAAAAATATTTTTTAAGGTGTTTTTAAGCTTATGCCCAAAGCTTTATGAAAATTCTGCAAAACGTGTGTGACCATTTTTTGACACTGCGTTAAAGGGTTAACGTTCTAAATGGCCAAAATACACACGTTATATCGTATAGTTCTCATTCAAATTAGATTACGGTATGGTTTTGTATTTATACATGTTTATTATGTTGCTTCCATTTTAGACATACTTGGTATGAAAAGTCTACTTACTCATCCAGCTTAAAAGTATAGGGTATAGGTTAGGTTTAAAGCATGCTTGACCCGTTTTCGTCGTGGTATATTACAACTATGGACGCTCGGGGTTAAATACTACTTTGTTTTCTTTTTTAGATTTTCATTAAAGATTGAAGAGGGTAAACAGTATTGTCTTGTTTTTATGATGGATCCTACTGCAACTCCACAGAAGTGAATTTAAAATTTAGCTGATTCATTGTGTTTCGATTTAAGGCGGGTTTCAACATTGAAAATTAATCTGCGCATTAAACGCTACGTGGAGCAAATTTCTTGAGTGGAAATCAGCCTTCACATTAATCTTTTTAAAGGATAAATTCGTATCACAAAAATCGTATATTTTTCATCGTTTTTGTTGCTTTGTTTTCGTTTCATTGATTGGTAAAAAAGAAAATCATGGTATATCCAGATGATATTACTAGGAACCAATAGAATACAATCATTTTTGTTTTGTTCACGGCTAGTGTTAATGCAGCCTTCCAATACTGTGAATAATACTTGTCAGAAGTGAAAAAAACTCCTTTTCATAGAAAATATTTTTACATGGAAATTTTATATTATTCTTTTCAACAGAATAAATGTTCGTTTATAGTTACAATTTTCTCGTGTACTTAGGAACCCTCTCAAAGATTCGATTTATTCCTGTTAATGTTCATCTCAGTTGAAGTATTATTATGCATACTTTGTATGCACAAATTACACTTCATGTGAGGTGGAAATGAAGCGAATTAAAGCGAATTTTTGAGATGGTTCCTTATATTAAAAGTTTCGATGGAACGATACTGATGAAAGTTATAATGGTTGTCGATTGAATGATAATGAAACGTTATTATTTGTACCCGAATGTGTTTTTTGTTTTGTTCTGTGTTATGCATTATTTATATGCAGTAGTGGCACAGTAGTAACACATTGAGCTCTTAATCGGGGGGACCTAGTTCGAATCCAGGCCGAGGATCTTCTCAGTGCCACATCCCTGGAAGGACTGCGGGCAACATGTTCCCCTGTAGAGTGGTGATTGCCATGTTTCAGAGTCATAGAGTTGTTAAAGCTCAGAGACAGATTATCAACTTGAGAGGGCTTGATGTAACTTCTATAAAGTAAAGAAAGCCTGTGTTCTTTATGCAATGTGTACAAGGATTGTTTTGAATATTCTATCATTTTCATCTTGGAAAGAGTGTCTTTGTGAGTGACACTTCTTCTTAGATGAAAATAAAAGAAATGACCATTGTATGGGATTAATAATATAATCAATATTTTTTTATATACTTAGATAACCATTTAAATAATAACATCAACAAAAAATAGTATATTAAAAATAATGTCCATCCGTCATGTTCCGGTACACAATTCAACTTCCGATGATTATGAAGAAGATCCGTTTTTAGAAGATGGATTTGATACTACTTTTCCACCACCGCGATATTGCGCTATGGATATTGTAAAACCACAAGCAAAACATCGACGAGAAAGTAGTCGTGAAAGAGAACGTTTATATAGAGAGTTAGTAGGACATGCACCATATCGTATTAATCGACAAAATTCTGTTGGTATAACTAAAGATGATATGTTTTTAGTTACTCTTGATGTTAAACATTATAGACCAGAAGAAATTACGTTAAAAGTTGAAGGTTTGTGTACAAGTTATTTATTTTTCTGATTG
The DNA here is from genome assembly GCA_032352715.1 of Bougainvillia muscus. Taxonomy (NCBI): domain Eukaryota; kingdom Metazoa; phylum Cnidaria; class Hydrozoa; order Anthoathecata; family Bougainvilliidae; genus Bougainvillia; species Bougainvillia muscus. The sequence continues at coordinate 9,630 of JAUCNQ010110346.1, read as the reverse complement.
TTCATTGGTTGTCCTTAGGAACTGTCTCAATAATTCGTTTCATTCCCATCAATTTTCAGATGGAGTGTCTTTGTACATGAAAACGAAACAATTTATGAAACGAATTAAGGCGAATTTTCGAAACGAACCTGAACACATCAGTTTCTTCGAACGACTCTTCTACTACTTCTTCAAAATGTTGTCGATTTTTTGTGCCTGTTGAGGAAGTGACGTATGCGACAGTCTGCAAAATGCATATCGAAATTCGTATCAATTTCATTCAGAAGGAATGTCTTTGTGCATACTCAGTATTTGTTGTTTGAGTCTCCATATACCAATTTTGTGGACGGCCCTAAAAACGTGACTTTCTTAACAACTTGGCTGATATTTTCGACACCGAAAAAATGTTCCCATGTTTTCTTGATATAGTATTTACTGTATTTTTATCTTTCTCGGTCAGATATAGAATCCCAAATCCGTTTTCGTAATATCCAAAAAAGAACTACTACAGATACGATTGCAATTTATTACGCAACTTCTATTAATATACGCTCACTGTTCGATTTACATCAACATTTTCGTTATATGTAAGTCAACCCCTACGTTAAAGTGATTATTTTCTTTCACTAGGGCAAGGTTTGATTGTGACTGGCAAACATTTCAACGAAACAGAAGCTGGGTTTGAATCTAGTGAATTTCAACGTAAATACGATATCCCTGAAACTGTTGATACACATACTCTCACGTCTAACATAACAATCGATGGAATCCTGTGTATTAAAGCTACAAAATCACTTGCTCATAATGGTGATGTTGTCGATGACGATCACAAAGAAAATTTCCAACTTGCACTAGATGTTACTGGTTATCGTCCTGATGAAATTACAATTCGTGTAAATCAACGAAATTTAGTTGTACATGGTGAAACCAAAGATGAGAAATCAGGTAGTAATGGCAATCCGTCAGCATTTCACCAACAGTTCACACGCCATTTTACATTACCAAGTGACGTTGATATCGATGCGTTGTCATCACGGTATACGAAGGGTTGTAACCTAACCATTGAAGCACCAAGAGGAGGACTTAATCAACAAGTTAGAACATTAGAAATTAAAGAAGAAGAAGAATGAGTTGAATATTTATAGTAGTACATCCAATGACTAATCCAAGTCTTTTAAACATCCGCCATCTGACACTGTCCTTTGAATTATGATCGTGAAAAGGCTCCTTTTATGTAAAACAGTCCTAAAAAATACCTATTCGCTGCTTTTTCATCTTAGATGAAGTGTTATTGTAACACATAAGTGTTACAATAACACTTCATCTAAGATGAAAATGAAGCGAATTACGAAGCGAGAAAATATTTCCATAATTGAACTTATCTGACGCTGTTTATTAGAAGGAGTGCCGTTGTGTATACTTAGTAAGTACAAAGACACTTCTCCTGGTTTTTTTTACATAAATATTGCTCTTGTTCAACTAATCTGACACTACCCTCCTATTCTAGATTAGACCCTAGCTTCTTCTTTTGGCTTCGTCTCGAAAATTCGTTTAAATTCCTTTCACAGGTCGTTTCATTTTCATTTTAGAAGAAGTTTCATTGTGCATACAAAGTATGCACAAAAGGCACTTCTTCTAAATTAAAATTGATATGGATGAATGAATTTTGAGACAGTTCTTTAGAGACAGAACAATGGTTTTGGTAGTGATATAGACCTTAGAGGAATTTTGATTCGCTTCATTAACAATCGAGGAGAACGGATTATTATGCATACTTTGTTTGCACAAAGACATTTCTTTTGTGATGATATGATGCGAGACACAAATGCTCCTCTGTAATGAATAAAACGGTGTTGGGATATATAGCACATTCTTTTGTTTTGTGTGCTATTTTGTATCTCTGATAAACTATTATTGTCCACCTCGTTACCAGGGACTTTCTGCTTCTCCAGAAGAACCACGAGACAAGGTTGCCTTATTGTGGTACAGCTGTTATGGTACAGTTAAATTGTAATGCTAGTGTCCATTCCATTGCATTTGAGCGAACCGATTATTTTTGTACAGATATACAACCGTGTTATTTCATATAATATTTTTATATACTCCAATTTTCAATTATTTTTTTGACGACATATTTTTTGATTATTCTCTCATTTACTCGTTCTAATTTCCAAAGTTGTTATTCTATTTTTCTAAGGATACTCAGTAGAAACTAAAATAGCAACAGACTAATCATTTTATTTTACTTTAAAATATAATCACTGACTGACATGGGGGTTGTGCACCATTGCGAAACATTGCTCGGATCTATTAACCCTAATGTGCATTAACCCTAGCGTTAAAGCATGGGGGGGGGGGTAAATTTGCCCCCCCCTACCTAAAATCTGCTAGGAACAAGCTATTGAGTTGTAATTTGGTACATATACTCCTTGTAATAGGAGGAACAAAATGACACAAAAAAAAAATTCAAAATGGCCGCCATTTGGTGATGACGTCATCAAAAAGTTCAAAATTTTCCAACTTTTTGGTAAAATATAACCAATTTAAAATTTCAATGACGAGATATCTATAACAGATTTTTATATTCTGTTTTCTATATGTGAACGCCAATACCCAGTAAATTAACAATGTAAACTTTTCTTTTACGTAACTATAATATTTCGAGCCAGAATGACGTGTCATAGTTGGCAAAAATTCCCCAAAATCTAAAAATGCGTTATTACGTCATAAAATTGCGTCATAAAAAATGTTGAAATTGAAAGATGTTATTGATATGAAGATATGGTATAAGTTTGAAGTCATTTGCTTTACCCCATAAAAAGTTAAGGAAAAATTATAATTTTATAAGGATTTCTTAGTAATTTGATAGGTGGTCTGGAGCAATAGCTTATAATTTCAGAATGGTGGAAACTTTCAGGAAACGTGCCCAATAGGATTTTAGTAAAAGTAATAGTTTCATTTCAATTGCCCTTTTAAAAAAAAAGTTATGTAAAAAAATCGTACAGGGGGAGGGAGTTAATTTACCACCCCCCCCGACGCCCCATGTGCACAATAGGGTTAACCTAGTTCAAGGATCCTTTCTTTGATATTAAGGTGGTATAACAATATGCAGGATCTTAACGATTACACGCTTATGTTTTATATAGGCACCAGTGAATTTCTACGGAGGCTGGCTGGTGCTTATTTCTCCCCTATTTTAGCCTAAAATGGGACTTAGATGGTGCTTAGATGGTGTTTATTCTATAAATAATAATTTAGTATGGTCCCAAATTCCACTAAAACAGCATAGTGTTAGGAGATATATTCAAGAAAAAATCTAGGGAGAAAAACTCAGGGTTCTGATTTTGTATTAGGGAGCTTAAGCACAGTCTAATCTACGACGGCAACGTGATATTTACCTTCAGGATGGAATGCAAGTAGCCTATATGCACAAATGCTAATTTTACGTTGCCGTCGTAGATTAGACTGTGCTTAAGCTCCCTATTATCATTTTGAACCTAGGAGGGTGGTGCTAATTTGTTGGCCAAATTTGAGCCTCAGGTGCTTATAAAGGTAGTACTTATAAAAAGAAGCGTGTATTAAGACTAATTTAGTACAGTTGTTTTTCTATCTTTTCTACTTTTTCTACTCCTTACTCGATATGTTTTCACAGAAATTATTTTTTACTTCCGAAGAAGAGTCTTTGTACATGCTTTGTATGCACAAAGACAAGCACAAAGACACGCACTTCTCCTGAGATGAACGTTTTATGCGCATTATTACTGAACACTTAATTAAATTGTATATATGTATTTGTTTTTATAAACAACATGTATTTACTATTACTGTACTTTTCTTCATTTCATAACCTCGTTTTCAGAATCGTCATGGTTTCAGGTTAGTAGAAGACCTTCCATCTTCAGCCTGAAGAGAATTGGTCTTCTTTTGTTTATTCAAATGCATTTTGTTGTAGATCTATAAGTATGTATGCATAAAGACACTCCTTTTGACTAAAAATTTTCAGTTTTTCACCTCAGATGAAGTATTATTGTAACACGTACCTGTTACAATAACACTTCATCTAAGGTGAAAAACTGAAAATTGATAGGAATGAAGGGATTTTATAGTGTATTTTTAAGACGGCCAAACTCAGTTAGTTAATATCAACTTCATCTTCTGAATAAACTGATTTACTACTAGCTTTGTTACTGACTTCAAATCACAACTGCAAATAATTCTCTTTTAAAAAACAACAAGCGGCCCCTATTCTATCCCTTTTAAGGGTTCGACAATCAGATGCCACCCACCCCTTGAATAATGAAGTAGAAATTGCCCCATTTATGAAGAAAAATAGTCTTAAAAATACCTAGTTTCTAAAGAGAACTAGGTATTTTCAGGACTTTTTTACATTATTGCCCTTATTCAACTAATCGGACGCTGCCCTCCTATTGTAGATTATGCCCTGACATTTATATAAGTTTACATATATTTTACCAGCACTTATGATGGTTATTATACCGAAAAGCATTTGCTAAATGTTGTACTTGTTTTGTTTTTATGTTTATTAAACACTTATGTTCATGGCTATTTTAATTCATAAAATAAGGGACTGTCTAAAAAATGCATATCGTAATACGAAACATTTTCATCCAGAAGGAGTGTTTTTGTGCACACATACTTAGTATGCACAAAAACACTCCCTCTGTATGAAAATTGATACGAATTTCGCAACGAATTTTGTGGACGGTCCCTAACATACCAAGTTTTGATAAATTGAACGACGCCAGTTTTTCAACATACTGCTGGCAAAACAATTCATCTTCATCAGATATACCTAGAATGTAAAGAAAATTTTAAAATTCGTAGAAAGTTTCGGTCCATAAATTTACACGTATCTTCTGCATGAAAATTGATAAAAGCTCACATACATATTTTGAGGAAAACCACATTGCAGATTAAAATCAGTTTCCATTTTGAAAACATTTTAAGCCATACATAACAGAGAAGTAAGGGACCGTCCACAAAATGGAAATCTGTTTCAATTTTCAATTAGAATGAATGAGTTGTAATCCGCCAAATTAAATCAACGTCAAATTTAGCAAAATCTTCGATCCGCCAAATTAGATCAACGCCAAATTTAGCAAAATTGTCGATGCGCCAAATTAAATCCACGCCAAATTTAAAAAATTTAACCATTATAGCTCAACGACAAATTAAATCCGCGCCAAAATTTGTCCTCTTAAGGTAGTATAAAAAGGTTGAAAATTCCGGGAAAAAGGGGATTAAAATAATTGGCGGAATTTATCTTCGCGATATACCCATATTAGCTAATTTCGCAGAAAATTATTTTCGCGATTTAGGGTCAAAATTGCGAAAATAAATTCCGCTAAAATATCTGCCGGGAAAATTTCTTGCCACGAAAATATCTTACCTTAAGGTAGTCTAATAATGTGTTACTCTTATTAAAAATATTTATAAAATCATCAATAATATTTAAAAATTGTGCCTAGAACAGTCAGGGTAAACACCTAGTTACAGCAATTCGCTAAACAGGCGAATCGCTTATTTAGGCGAGTATTGTTCGTCTAATTAAGCGATCAGTTGCCTAATTAGACGAATGAAAAAAGGTTTGCACTCGTAACGGCAGCTAAGACCAAATCGTGCGCTGCATATAACTCCGATGTCTTTGTCAACTTCCAATAATTTCCAAAACAAAAATCGTCGGATTTGGTTCATGCATATCGAAGTTATAACCCAAAACTTCTTCTGTCGCCTTTTTAAGCGATTGTGCAATTCGTTTTCGTTTTTTTACTTTTCCAATGTCGGCGATCTTACGTGTTCAAACTGACCTACTTAAATTTTTATAATACCACCGATATACTTTAATTTAGTGAGTGTATGCGGCGCAGGGTTATTTGCGGGTCTATCTACTGCGGGACCATCTACCATTGTATTAGATTGCCGACAAGTAAAAACGAAAACGAAACGAACTATAAAATCACAATGCACGTGCAAGCAAGGAAGTAAGGAAGTTCACTTTTTTTTCTGGCGATTATGAGTTTCATATTTTGTAATTTTATCCTGACATGACGTGGGGTTTTAAAAGAACTTTATATGACCTTCAAAAAATGCAAAATCGATTTACTTACCTACTGTCACTCACCATAATAGGCGGGTAGGATATATTTAAATATCTCATGAACGCACAAACAAGATTTCGTGAAATTCAGTCGGATGATGCCTGGTCATGTTTACTGCAAGAAAATAACCCCGATTCTGCCTGATTCTCCCCAGGGGAGGAGAGACCCCGCTTTAAAATGGGCAATCGCCTAGTTTGCATGTCAATCTCCAATTTAGGCGAATGAAATACGCTTATTTAGGCGAATTTGCTTAATTAGACGAGCTCGCCTAACTAGGTGTTTACCCTGACTGTAGAACCATTTTTCAACCGTTACTCAATCGAACGCAATCGGACGGTAATCGAACTCTAATCGAACACTTTTGAACTAATCGAATATTCATCAAACACTTTAGAACTAATCGAACATTAATCGAACCTCACAATATTATGCTCTCGATAAGGGGAGACATCCATACCAACATTGCCACGCAAAACGTCAATGTGACGTTTTCGTCGACACCCACCCAGATAGTACCGAAAACGTAATTTTTAACCATGGTCAGCCAACTCTAAAACCTAGCGCACAGTGGTCAGCCAACTCTAAAACATAGCGCACAGTAATTTAATTGCTGGAGAATGCCCATGGTATAGAGTTCCATAACTATAATATAATACCTAATAAGGTCATTTTTGCCGTTTTGGCGCTAGTCCGTGCCATAACTATCATAAGGTCACTTTTGGCTTACCTTGCGAAGAAAGTAACAGGTTATCAGGTAACTTTTGGCAGTCTCGGCGCGTCATACAGTCATTAGATAGTCTCTTCCCGAAAGCGGCAAGTGTTTTTCTCAAACTTCGGGGGAAATAATTTAAGCTGCAAGATATGGAATAATCATTTTGTGCGAAAGTGTTGCGCTGCCATGCAAAACGTCAAAAGTGTTTGAAAAAACCTACCCACCCACTCAAAATGTCAAATTGACGTTTTGCGTGGCACTGTTGGTATGGATGTCTCCCCTAAGTGTTTGATTATGTTCGATAATCAGTTCGATTACCGTTCGATATACTGTATATAAATTTTTGTTTTTGCGAAGCGAGTTTACGAGTGAAGCCCATTTGGTATGATCTAATAGCACATGAGACGGGAAAAAAGACCCTACCATTGATTCTGTCAGCCCCGTTTTCATTCAGGTTTTTGGTGTACCTGGATTCTATGGAGAAGCCATTATGGATCAGCATCATCCTTCATCATGGTGTAAACAAGGACACAAACAAAAATTTACGACGGAACCGATAAATCTTCTTCAAATAATTTTTTTTTTTTTAATTATTTTCAATTTTTTTAATTTTTTTTAATTTTTTTTAATCCCCGACCCCCGACATTTTTTTTTAAGTTTTTTTAAATTTTAATTTTAAGCCCCAAGACCCGACCCTTGGCCCTGACACCCTTGTAATGACCGAGAGGCTCAGAGTGGAAGCTTTCTTGGTAAATTTTTGCTTGCAAACACACCAACTCGTTCCCAGGGTCTTCCTGACAATTTTGACGGCGCAGAGAAGACCCTGGTCCCCCCGCTGAAGCGTATTCAAATTTCATTGGACAAAATAATTAATTTATGCAGTATATATATAAGAGGTCAGGTCGTCAAATAATTTATGCACGGAACCAGGGGTTAATTTATGGGAAATCAAAATCAAAACATAGGAGTTATTTATATGAGGCGGGCTCTCGCCTTAGCGGGCTAACCCACCTAGCCGAGATCGTTTTCATCTCGCTTGAAATCACCCTCTGGTGTTGAAATCACCCATCGTTAAAAAAAAAAGATAATATGTAAACCAGCCTTAAGAAATCGAATGTTTTTCGAATGTTTGAACATTTATCTTTCGCATTTCGTCATGATATCTGAGTTGTTTGTGTTGTTTAAAACAAGTTGTGTTGAATAACGTTGAAATGAAATGATCGTGCCATTTTCACAACAGAAGAAGTGCCTTTGTGCATACTTATACGAAGCGTGTTTTTGGTACAAAATCTTCAAATTTTTTTATCGAAAATCGCTGTACTGTGGACTTAAATAAAAGTCATAAATGTATAGTTAGCTCGTCGTTTATAAAAGGCTAACAAGCCAGTAACAAGCGGAACAAGCGGAACAACCAAGTAACAACCCAGTAACAAGTGGAACAATCCAGTAACAACCAACTAACATGCAGAACAACACAGTAACAAGCGGAACAACCTAGTAACAAGCGAAACAACCCAGTAACAAGCGGAACAACCCAGTAACAAGCGGAACAACCCCGGAACAACTGGTTTTCGAACTATCGGAACACAGACACCATTTTTTTTTTAAAACAGCAAAAATAGGTGGATCTAAAACGGCTTCATTATCGCGAATGTAGATGTGGATCCAATATTATACAGGATGAAGAATTAGATATAATTATCTTAAATCCCTGATATAATACAATCCCTTTCCTTTCATAAGGCCGATGTTACAAATACGTGGTGTTAGAGTCATCCGACCGACCGTATTTTCGAACATAAAAATTATGGAAAATGATGGAAAATGAGTCGGCGAACTCTGTTTTTTTTTAGTTTTTCCTTTGTTGCTGGCCTTCCGGCAGATCGGAAAGTGTTTCTTCACCATTTCGCTGCCATTTGATTCTTTTTGCACACTGGCTATGTACACTGGCTGGCTATGCACACTGGATATGCATTTCGCGGCAAAATGGCGGCGATACGGCGAAGGAAAACTTCCGGATCTGTGCCGAAAGCCGTTGACAGTGGAAAGAAGTTTTTTTAGCCAAAAATATGACTTCTTGATGGCCGACCGATCAACCGACCCTATTTCTGACACATAAATGACTCCACATATTTGTAACGTCAGCCTAAACTGAAAACAAATTAAAAATTAACAAAGTTATTGCTAAATAATTGCTTTCTTAACACCTAGCTTCCCCAGTGAAGTACAGCCTTTGGATTTGTAATTAGCAAAACAAATATGTTGCACATGTGTGCACCAGTGACTTTCACGTTTTTCATAAAGTGTTCTGATCGTTTCCGAATTTTCCAAATCAAACCCGGTTGTTACTGGGTTGTTCCGATTTTATTACTGGGTTGTTACTGCGTTATTCCGCTTGTTACTGGGTTGTTCCGGTTGTTACTGGTTTGTTACTTGGTTGTTCCGCTTGTTCCGCTTGTTACTGGCTTGTTAGCCTTTTATAAACGACGATAGCTAGCTACAAAAATACAAAAGTATAAACATATCAAAACGAAGTAGCTATGTGTGCATGGCCTAGTGGTTAAGTCATCGGATTAGTAATCTGATGGTCGGGGGTTGGATACCCATGCCCGACATGCTTGGGATCATGTCTGAAAAAGCTGTTCCTTGGGTCGACCCATACCATGTGAGGGAAATTGGGTAGATAGTACAAAGTGATCATTGGGTGTTGCAGGTGGTTGTCCAGGAAAGCACTATCACTTCAATGTGACAGTGTCGCTCAGAAGAGCATTAAATACTCCTGAACCGTCAACTTAAGCCGTGGCCCCTCCTGGAAACAAG
>JAUCNQ010110335.1:0-11761 GCA_032352715.1 Bougainvillia muscus | reverse complement strand
TTATTATATAAGGTTTATGTAGAATAAATCGAAATAGGAACGACTGAATGAATTAAAATAGAACATTTATATTCCCATCCATATGTAATCCATCTGTCCAACCTCGTACCAATGACCGTTTTTTCGCTTTTAAAAGATTTTACGTTGTCGGTGAGAATGTCGTAAGTAAAAAGTAACAAAATCATCCGCAGTTGACGAATATTTTCAACAACTAAGTTATTTTTTGGTAACTCTTAAAAGGTTATTCAGATGAGATAATTAAATCATTTAAAAATAATGTTACTAAACGTCTTGTTATTACTACTAGGACAGCAATATTTACTTCAGATCCGTTACCCAATTATTTATTTATTTATTTATCGAATATTTACAACAGGATAAATACTTTAAAAATACAAATTTTCTGTTGTCAACGTATGTCCTGTATGTCCTGTATGTCCATTACTGTTACCCAACAGAACTACCCGCAGTTATCAATCGAAAAAAAGCAACGAAAATATATATAAAAAGAAGAGCACATACCATTAGTGTATATAATAAAAGCAGAGAGGATAAGAATGAGCTTCATGTTCACGTCTTTGCTGTGTTGATTTATTCTTTCTCGCTGTTACTTCTTGTTCATCTCTCTTCTTTGCTGCCTTTTTGCTGCCTCTTTGCTGTTGGTATAAGAAATACGAGCCTAACGGCGTATTTATAGCATGGAAAAATTTGCAAACTCAGCAGATAAGAAACATATAAGGGTTGTTCGAAAAGAAATGAGCGTAAGAAAATTTTGAATAAATTTTGTAGTCCACTGTTTGGCCATGGAGCTAGTTAGAAAGCACTTTGATCAACACCAGGAAGTACAAAATCAGATTAGGTTAGGTAATCAAAAATTATCCTTGGTTTGTTTATACTTCATGACATATAGAAACTGCAAATAGTAATTCATTCAGTGCCGCAAACGGCTGTGATTACCAATCATTGTTTGATTTCTACTATTTATTTAGCACAATCAAATAATGATTGGACATCACTTACATCTTCTGCACTGAATGAGATAATTAACTACAGCTCAGATAGGTTAGGTATGCAAAAATGTCATAGTTGGCTTTTTTATTTATATTGATACATAGAAACTGACAACACTTTCGTCCCATGTATTGTCCAATATAAATGTCCCCTGTGGAACGGTATGGTAGTACTGTCCAATATGAATGTCCCCATGGTACGGTATAGTAGTATTGTAATTAAATCTTTTATTCAGAAGAAACTAATTTTGCGGTGTTGCCGCAACAAATATTTATGTTTCAGCCTATTTTTAACCTTTTGAAACACGATTGCATAGTGGCCTATACCTCTGCAACACCTTATTTACAATGTTAGTCATTGTTAACCAATCAAATGACTTTTTTTCAATTGTTTGTTTGTTTTTGAAACAAATCGGAAAAACGGTCAAATAAAATGAGGAATATCCATCTGTACTTATTACGTAAATCTCTAGTTATCTTATCACCTTCTTCTACGGCCTTTAAAACGATCTCAAAGCAAACGTATGGATAGCAGTCAACGTCATGATCTCTTTGCATTTAGTTCATAGTCAGTTCCTCTGCTTCTTCGGGCTTCGAGTGCTTATAAGCTTTGCCATCCTTTTACAAACGGATTAATCTTATCCATGACATGTAATGTTCATTCATTTCCTGTCATGAAACATTACAAATGCTTTTGCATAGCATGAGCTACTAATGCGCTTTCAATGCAACATATTGCATTGCATGCGCAAGTAAAATACTTCTAGCGGCCCCTGAGCTTAAAAGTTTTACGGAAGTTTTTCGTAATTAATGAGAAAATCACAGATGTAACATCGAATTTCATCCGTGAAGATATTTTTTACACTTATTGTTTACTCAATCTCCCCTCGGGAAGAGATTTCATCCCTGTCTATTTGATCGACTTATGTAGTTATGTCCAAAACTGTCAACACTGTAGAGTAAACTATAAAGCTCCATACACATTACTCTGCATAGTACAAAATATCTGGCCAAGCGGACTAAGGTGTTGAATTCCAATGACATTTATGGGATTTCAATCTCCGCTTTTGTCCGTAGCTCAAATGACTGCTTTACACGGTATGCGAATATGCTGTGTAAAAGAGAGCTTATTGTGCAACACTATTCTAAGCAATTTGATCCAATCACATTCAACAAATACGATGGCATTAAGATTTGAAGCTTGTCGTACCAAATCTAATATCACTGTCTTCAAAGCAGGCAACCTTCGGTCGAGATAAGAGTTTGATTCTACTCAGAATAGGAACGCATCCGAAACCGTGTTATACAAAAAACGAACTTCATAACAATACGCGCTCACACCGCGGGATATTTCGGTACAAAAAGGAACTGCGTAAGGTCATGCCATAAATCACTGAGTAAGTCTTCCCATGTCGTTTACGTTTGAATAAATATCAGTACATACTTCTTCATCCAGTACCAGACCTGAAAACTTGTTGGATACTCAGATTAAGCTTTCTTCAAGAAAATTATCTGTTTGAAAATTCATTGCTCGTGTGACACGTCTGTCCAGTGGCGGATCCAGCCCTAGTCAGAGCAACACGAGGGAGAGCTAAAAGTTTCAATTCTTAATAGCTTTCTGTATTATTATGATCCATCATAATACAGAAAGCTATTATAATTAATGACTTTGAGCATGTTTTTAATCTCCATTTCATTGCTGTGGCTAGATAAAGACATGTTCTGAGTTCACCATTATTATTCGCAATGTTTATTAACAAAACAGTAAATGTTATATAAGTAACTTCTATATTTATGATCAATATAAATAAAACAATATTTTACCATCTCTGATCGAATCATTGACAGATCCAACCTTATGATGGATTTGTATAAATTTTAAGATACGTTGTACAAGTAATTAAATATTAAGAAGTCTCCGTTCTACTGATGTTACAGTTTGAACACAAGCAGTGGCGGACCCAACCGTAGTCAAAACATCGTTAGGATTAACTAGATGTTTTAACTCTTAATGACTTTACGTATCATGGTGGTACTTTAGAGACATCACATATCATAAAGTAATATTCCTATCGTCTCCATGAAACCAACTGAAATTTTGACATTGTGCATATTGCTTAAGTCATCAATTTCATATTTCTTTATAGTTAAGTATTAAAAGAGCATCTGTCAAAGTTTCAGATCAAATTGACCTGCATAGCATCTGTCCAGGTTTCAGATCACATTGACCTGCACAACATATGTCCAGGTTCCAGATCACATTGACCTGCAGAACGCCTGTCCAGGTTTCAAATCACATTGATCTGCATAACATCTGTCCAGGTTTCAGATCACATTGACCTGCAGAACATCTGTCCAGGTTTCAGATCACATTGACCTGCAGAGCATCTGTCCAGGTTTCAGATCACTTTGACCTGCAGAACATCTGTCCAGGTTTCAGATCACATTGACCTGTATAGCAGAAGTTAGATAGAGGACACTTTTACCCCCTGCCGATATGAGCTGCTACAATAACCCGGCCTTTACAGGGTTAACTCCTAGTTTTAAGGAAAAAAGGATGATATTGGTATTATAATTGTATATTTTAACCCCCTGGATTCTACAAAAGCATTGCTAGAAATGGCTACTGAGATGAAACCTTTTAATGTATCTGCATAACATTTTGTCACTTTGTACTTACGACATTTTTACCGACAAGGTACTATGATATCTTTTGTTTTCTCATTGCGTTATATGGGTTAAAAAATACCCATATTTCTCTTTCCTCTAATTAGTGGTCTCGGCCCTTATTTAATTTTCGAGCCCTAGTCCCTGGCGCTTATTAGAGGTCAACGTTTAAATGAGGACGGAGCTTATAAAATTCTCTTGAAAACGTTAAAATTAGAAAAAATTAAAGTAAATGTACGAAATAGTTTTCCAGTCAATATTTCCAGCTAATTTCATGGAGGCCATCAAAAGATATCATGAATTAGGTTAACATAAGGGTCCGTCTCAAAAATTCGCTTAAATTCGCTTCATAGCTTAAATTCACATAAGTGTTACAATAACACTTCATCTAAGATGAAAATGAAGCGAATTACGAAGCGAATCTAAGCGAATTGCTAAGCGAATTTTTGAGACGAACCCTAAGTCGGTGTCAAAGACGAAACATTCTCTCGCACATATGAAACTCAAACACCCTTATGTTTTAACAGGTGTGAACAGGTTATAACAGGGTAGTTACTTTGCTTAGGCTGGAAATCAATTGCAGTGATGATGCTGCCATATTCGGAGGCGGATTAAGAACGTATTTTTACTCATTAATTTTGTATGAATGCAACAAACTGTCCACTTCAATGTTGAGACACTGATATCAATGTGGGTCCTGTTTCGGGTCCTGTTCTATTTACAGCTCTCATTTAAGCTACGAAGGGTAGCGAATTTTGAACCCACAAACGTGTCATTGGAATTCAACACCTTAGTCCGCTCGATCTCTGACTATGGCTTGATCAGTCACTGACATTCTTCTTCTTAATTTGTATCTAAGGTGAAACTCAAGCCTTGTGGAATATACGCTAAATATGGCGTTGCAATGCTTAAGCTTCCAAGCAGGTCCAAGGCAGTTACTGGTGCGTTGAGAATAAAACGCCAAGCATTTTTTGGTAGTTTAACTTCAACATGTTCTTGCAAAATGCTTTTCTCTGATGATGGATGGTACACATTTGAGTATGATGAGAAAACATGGAAAGTATATTGGGATGGTAGAACGAGAGGTAATGTATGGTTTAAGGACGTTTGTGGTAAGCAGAGTCGGATCTAGAAGGGTGATAATAGAAGGTATGCGAAGAAGGATAAAACCATTAAAATTTCAAAGAAATTTTAACGGTTTTGCACCTTTTCGCAGGTGTTTCCCGGCTGTTCGATCCGGCCCTGGTAAATTAAAAATATAATTAAGGTACTATTTACAAATTTTTGCGAAGCAAAACGCGGGCCGAAGGCCTGCTTTGCAGTGTAGCGTTATTTGCCAAGATCATATAAATATTTCATACGAGGTCTGGAAACGAGGTTTCTCCCTACCTTGGGATTTAAAATTTAAAATTTTGAATTGTGACCAAAGTGGCCGTTCACGTGACACCTCAGTTCCCAGCGCTTCCAAGGATATTTAGTCTTTTAGAATGTTACAGAACCAGTAATTAAGGGTTGCGAAGCGTAAGCCAGTGTTTGCCAGCAAAAATTAAAAACGCAGACCTTGACATTGTACCCAGGGTCTCCCGTCTCCTCTGATAAACGTAGAACATAAAGCCTGGGAGCAACAATACTGGACATAAATTATGAGATGTTTAATATTATTATCATTCCCCCCTCCCCCACCTCCAAATAATGCTGGTGAGTAAGTAATTTGCATGTCCAGTCACTCTCCCATGCACCGTCCGCAGAATTAGTATGAAAATTCTGATCATTTTTTGTACAGCAGAAGGAGTGTCTTTGTACATACTAAGTATGTGCAAAGAAACTCCTTCTTTATGATAATTGATACAGATTTCAACAAAAAACATTCTGGGACTGTCCACAGAATTGGTATAGAAATTCTTTTTAATTTTCACACAGGGATACAACAGAAGAAGTGTCTTTGTAATTACTAAGTATGCAAAAAGACACTCCTACTTTATGAAAATTATATATATGTTGATCTCTTTATATAGACATTTTACAATTCATACCTGACGATTAATCATCCTGATATTAGGTTTATTTTTTTATCGTTATTGTATATTTTAATATATAATTATCATTGTTGTGTTTTATTACTTTTATTACTTTTATTACTCTAGGGACTAGTATAGATTTTATATTTTTGATATTCTATTAAGAGAGTCCTTCTGGACTAGGACTAGCATGCAAGCAACACTACAACCATGACTCATCTAATACTGTAAGTCATAATCTTGTTATCCCACTACACAGCTTGCAGTTTCCTATATCAATTTTCGTATCAATTTTTATACAGAGGTAGCGTATTTGTAATGAAAGTCGTACGATTTGTGATACGAATTTTGTGGATTTGTACCCTTAAAGATCAGAAAAAATAAAGTAAAGTTAAGTTCCAAATTGTTTGGTAAAATCGTTAAAAAATAGCATAACTTTTTCATAATTTCAATGTTTATCATTATGAATGCTATCAATTTTAATCAAATACTAACCCGTCTACCTATCCCTTTATATAACATAATTTGAAAGTCGCGCTATTCGGACGTCATAGATCTGCTAGATAATCCTTGATCGTGCTACATCATAATTTCGTTAGGGTTCGTCTCAAAAATTCGCTTAAATTCGCTTCGCAATTCGCTTTATTCCAATTACATTTTATCTCAAATGAAGTGTTACTATGCATACTTTGTATGCACAATAACACTTCATCTAAGGTAAAAATGAAGCATAATTATTTGATTTAAATTACAAATTATTATTATAAACAAAAGAATGACCGGAAGCATTTTATTTAAATACAACGCGAATATAATCGTAAATTTCGAATTGTGTCCCATGAAGGAAATGCGTACGTTTCCATCAGATTTCCACTTAGGGTAATTTAGTTTCAATTTATTAACGTAATTAGTAATTGAGTGTCCGTATAGTTTCCCACCAGTTACATTTACATATCATGTTTCAATTGAGTTCCCAAAACCGAAATTAATAGGCAGACAATTCGAATGGGAAAAATTCAGCGTTTAAATTGTGGCTGGGTGGCAAAAATATTTCAGGAGGAGCACAATTCTTCAGATATGATCTCTAGCTTTGCTTTCTGTTCAGTCCGAAAGGAATATCTTGCAAAAAATATGTTTCAAGCACTCACCTGATTCAACCGTTATCTCACTGCGCTTTTTTCTGGGTGAGTGTGAGCATTTTTTTTTCAATAGACTCATCATGTGCGCAAGAGACGAAGCAGTCTGTCTTATTTTCATGGCAGATGCAATGTACGCGAGCGTCCAGCTGAGCTCGATTTGTTTGCATACGCCCTGCCAGCAGGACAACTAAGAACGTATCCAGACATAATATGTACCAGGCATTGATCACAGATAAACCACAAAATATCTTGCGACGTAAAATAAGGTACGTGGTAAATTAGTTCGGTTTATCTGCTATCTGTTCAGCATTACCCTTTAGTGGACAATGTGTTGCAGTCTTGCCGTAAAATGTGAGAGATGTGCTAATTGGATCAGGGAGATACAAGAAACTGGGTTCACATTTAAGAACTGTCTCCAGGGTTGGCTTTAGAAACTCTCTTCATTCATATCGATTTTCATCTCAGAAAAAGAGTCAATGTGCATACTTTGTATGCACAACCACTCTACTTTGGAGATGAAAATGAATATGAGGCTGAATTTTCATTAAAGCGAAATGAAGGGAAATCAAGCAAAAAGCAAAAACTACGCATGTACGGTTATTCTATTGTGCAATGTTTATATTTGGTTTATATCATGTATTAAAAACTTCTAGAACGACATGTGCAAAATGCGGCAAAACATGTTGTAGTATTATTATCAATCAATCAAAAAATATAATTCTTTGTTTTGTTCACTTTTCCTAGCGTAAAAAAAAATGATTTACTACATTCTTCCGGCGCTCTGAGCTAAATCGCGCTCGAGTTTTACTTTATTGGAAATTTACCACAAAGTGTCTAGTTAAAGGTTTCGCTATCAGATTATGTAATGCCGTAACTAATGGTTAGTTATAGTTCAGTGCTGGATCCAAGAGTCGGCAAACACCAAATAAAAAACAGTTGGCTAACAAACAAGTATCATGAAAGTCATTCATCGCAATTTGGCAAAGAATGTGCATATCTATATGTTTTTTCTTTGATTTATTTAAGTCGTGAAGTATCTCCAGTCAGTAACACATTTTTACATCTCGCACTAGCAGAGAGATCTGTTCCTTAGGGTTCCGTGTGTGCCTTATATAACAATTTTTACACTCCATCCCAGGGCTTTTTTCGGATTAGCTTGCCTGGACCGTGAAGAGAATCCGAATCGGACAATCTTCGTTCTGGATAAAATTCGGATTATTTTGGGGTCGACATTGCTTTTTGCAGCCAGTGCAATTGAACGGCTGCAAAAAGTATCTCAAAGCCACACAATTAACTTATCTGGTATAAAACAACTTTCCAGGACCAAGGCTTTCTTTGATAAAGAAAAATCTCAAGCAGTAATGTTTTTTCTCAACTTTTCAACAAGAATACAAGAAACCACAACGAACCACAAAAAAAACTCTTCATTATGTTTTTTACTACTTACTACACATATTAAGATGATTCAATATTATTTTTTAAGACTGGTTCGCACCTGACGATTTCATCAGTTGTCGAAAATGCGTGATAAATAGCAATAAAGGGAATAAAAACGATAAGCCGACGATTGTGACAGCTAATTTCTAACTGGCACATAGCTGCACTAAATGCTGTCAAACAAAGTTATAGTAATAAGTCATACGGTTAAAACAAATTTATTAATCCCAGTGAGAACCAAGCTTTAAAAGCGTAACTCATTAATTATTAACATTTTTTTATTATTTTTTTTAAATTGTTTGTTTATTTGTACAGCAAAACACTGCAATGTATTTGTGCATGATTT
This sequence comes from Bougainvillia muscus, assembly GCA_032352715.1. NCBI lineage: Eukaryota > Metazoa > Cnidaria > Hydrozoa > Anthoathecata > Bougainvilliidae > Bougainvillia > Bougainvillia muscus. The sequence continues at coordinate 3,144 of JAUCNQ010110335.1, read as the reverse complement.
GTGTTGACGATAAAATTGTGTTGTGTGCCGACAAAAAAGAGTTTAGTTTCAACGAAAAGTTATAATAGCACCCGCCGTATAGTATTGCATTAAGTACAGTTATCGTGATGATCGTTACACGATTCCAATTTTGAACCTAGATGACCAATTTACGCCACTTTTTCGCACCTGTTATAAAATGTAGCCACCCAGTTTATACGGGCCGATTACAGACGATTGTGTTGATTGCTTTTCACGTTAACTGTACGATTAAAGCCATTTCAAATATTAAATTAAAAAATCAATCGCCACAATCGTCACTCTCTTCAGTGTGAACATGGTAATAAATTCTGGGTCAAGACTGCAAGACGCCTTTAAGAGTTAACACAAGACAACTTTGAGCTTAGTTGATGCAATAGCGTAATTAACTTGGTAACGCGGTTGATTAATTCGTTTTTTTCTGCACAAATAAAGCGAGATGTTTCGCGACTTCCGTCGTCTTGTTGTACTTACTGAAAGTCAATTCGTAACTACTGAAAATTAATTACAGTATAACGTATTCATTATTTTAACCATACACAGCATATTTTTAAACCGAAAATGTAAGTTGTATTACACCTAATCTGCTACGTCAGAATATTAGTTTTCAGCAGGAAAGCATTCTTTCGGCAAAGATAATATAGGCCAATATATTTTAACACACAATTTTACTACTACAATTTTACCTTCTCCTTCCTTCCATATTAGTCGAAGTAGTAAACGACAAACTTAATGTTCGAGTCCGCACTAGGTTCATTTATTAGAATCGTTTTGGGTTATTTTATATGAATAGCTCTATTATAACATTATAACATCATTCGAAAGTCACGTTGTATGCCATACATTAAAAAAAAGGCAAAATAAGCCATGAGATCGAGTTTGATATAATCTTTAAGACATAATTTCGTCAAGTGATAATTAATTTTAATTACAAATAACTACAATTAAAGAAATAATGAGTGGTAGTGTTGTATTTAATGACCATGTAATTTCTTTTCAAAATCATAAAATCAGAGGTAATAATTCCCACATCACCCACGCCAAGCAATATTGCAAGAAGCAGTAAAATATCTAAGGAACCGTATTAATTCGTATTAATTTTCACACAAAGTGTGTTTTTGTGTGCATATTTAGTATACAGTTCTTCTGTTATACGAATTTTATTGACAGTACCTAAGATAAGGTTTGGTTATTGTGTTCAAATACAGTAGTGTTCACCCCAAGTCACCGCACCACGATGCAGGGATATACATTTTAATTCTCAGAGTCGTATTAGTGGCATGGTGATGAGTCTAATTGAGTCTCGTTTTTATTTATGTGACTTGATAAAAGCCTGTTATTTATCTGTCTCATCTGAAATCAGTTGCGGATCCATCTCAAGTCAGAGCAATACGATGGAGCACAATTCTTTTTAATTCTGAATAACTTTGTGTATGACAATATACATAAAGTAATTAAAATTAATGACTTTGAGTATCCCCCTTACTGCTGTGGACGAAGTGAAAGCATGTCCTGAATCCGCCTTTGGAAATAGTTTGAAAGTCAGAATTCAAGCATGTTAAACCATTATAAGGAACCATAAATATAATTTGAACCGATATACGTGTATATCTTCCTCTATATCAAATGATACTTCTTTCATAATGAAAATAGTTCAGTGATTAACTAGAGACCAAACTAAAGATATGACGCGATATAACGAAATAATGTCTGTTTATCACTCCAGACTTTTGTAAAAGGATCGTATATGCATCCGATCTGAAATTAGCTTTGCGTATGCTAAGAACTAAACTCCAGGCGGCCCAGCTCGGATCAATATGACAGGTTAAAATGATCATATATTTTCCAATCTGATTTGAAGTGAACCAACCCAAATTAAAATAAAAAAATCGACTGATATAAACATTCGCAGGTCGGATCATATCCAAATCCGACGCAAAAGAATCTGGTATGGATAACAGCCTTTAATGACCTTTTTTGTGTTTTCGACAAATCTATTGCTATCTGTTGACTGATTACAACCTGACAAGTTCCAGTGACGGTTGCAGAACCAATATAGAGACTACAAAGTAGTAAATCATAATAGTTTACAAATAAGCATTAGTCTTTGAAAGCCGGATGATGATTTGTTATAATATTAAGAATTAATGTCTTTCTTTCTTCTCTATTACACTGTTTAGTCAGAAGAAATTCAGTAGTTTATTTTGATACAGATTCACCAGTACCAATGTAGTATACCGTGTCATTCATGAAATGAAGAATCCGTTCTCTGATGATATAGATATCATCAGAGAACGGATTCACTATTTCTTCTATAGACGTTATAATAGCAGCAACGTCTTAAGTATTTCTTTTAATTTGATTTGATTTTAAATCCTGGCTTACATCTTCCTTTTGTGTCATTGACAGAACTTCAGGTACATGTGATATTATTTCAGTTCGAACAAAGTTACTGTCAGTCCATCGTTGTCTTACTGAAATTGAATAAGTGAATGCACCTATCCAATTTCTTTGATTGGCTACATCTACATTAATTGTTTCTTCTGATGTGAGATAGATAGATTGAGCAGAAACTGATTTTGTTGTTCTTTGCAGAGAAAACAAACCTTTCTTGAGCTCTTCAGACTGATATCCCTAATCCCAAGTAGGTGATTTAACGGTACTTATAAAAGGGGTCCATTTGGGAGATCCGACTCCCACTCTGCCCCCTAAATTTTGGTAAGTTCTTATGAAATCCAAAACTACATTATAATTGATTATAATTCCTCAGCATAGACCTAATAGCGTAGCATTAGGGGCATTTAATAGGGTAACATTAGGACATTCATCAATATTTCTGGGCCAACATCTACGCAGGCGAGTCTGACTAGGACTTAGGCCCTGGATATTTGGTTAGTTCTTGCATGTTTAAGTTCTCTTATAACAGTACTGCGTTATTCAAATATTTGCAACATGTTCCATATGGGGTAATTTTGTTTTTAATGACATGTTTTGCAGTACGAATAATATAGTTTAAGTTTCGTATGTTTTCTCGGCTGTGTACTTGCTATTTTTTTATGTTAATTTCAGTGATATTTCGTCCTTCCTGGAGAAAGACGTTTTCAAACTGGTGCAATGTCCTCCAAC
>JAUCNQ010110324.1:0-11764 GCA_032352715.1 Bougainvillia muscus | reverse complement strand
CATAATATAATTAAGAATTAACAGTAATTATACACCATCGCAATGCTCTGACTAGGGCTAGATCCGCCACTGACACTGTTCTTCGCTTGCTATTTTCTTTCTGAATCAACTTTGATTTCGAACGTTAAGTTGTTACTTTTGAACGTTCTAATGTTTGTTTTGAATTCCAATGTTCAAGACTGGATTACATCTAAATTCCTTATAAATAAAACTTTGTGCTTCACAGTTGGAATTCTTCCAAAAAATTTTCGTTATATAGCCAGCATGGTTTTAGAGTATCTCTTCTCAGAACAACTGTTCGCCATTGCTACTTTGATCTGTATCAATGATTGTTTATATTTTTGTTTTACTCAAATTTTCGTAACACTTAGCGGAAAGGTGCGGAGAGCTCACACAGTATTGTCTTTGTTTTTTAGATTTAAGTGCAATGGTAATAAAGAAATGTATTCGAAAATTATTTATATTTTTGTTCTGCATATTAATCATATTTTTATTTCTTGTAATTAAACGATATTTATTTTATATTGATCCTACTGAATTATATATTTATGAAAATATTACTTTTACACACATACCAAGAAAAGAAATACCAAATTTTGCTTTAGTTAATAATGATGGCGAGTGTGTTAAAAATAAAACTAGACAAATAAATTTTAATAAAATTAATATTATTATGAATTTCATACCTATACTTACAAGTTATGATAAAAATCGTTTGTATTATATTAAACGTCGTCCAACAAAGGAACAATTTGATCAAAGACTTTTAGAAGTATTGCATGCGATACAAGGGAATCTCAATCATCTTTATGTTGGCAGTGTACATATATTAGTGAAAAATCAATATGAATTTGATTATTTAAATTATGTCGATTTTAGTAATAGTCAAAAATTAGTTTTACAAAATTTACATGATGAGACAACAATACCTTCTATTTTTAATTATGCAACTAAATGTTTATTACATCAAGTTGTGGCTGTAATCAATTCTGATAATATTTTCGGTAAAGGTTGGGAGAAATTGGATAGGAATATACTTGAAAACAATAATCTTATGTATGCATTAACACGTCAACCATCTTTAAAATCATGTTATTATCCACAGCATCATTTGCATTGTGGGAATGATTCAAAATCACTTGGTTCCCATGATGCATTTGTATTTTATTCACGTAAACAAATATCAAGTGTAATCGAAGAAGAATTAACCGATGCACATTCTGGTATGGATGGGCAGGAAAATGTTATTTTATGGACATTTCGTAAAAGACTTCTGTATAAAGTGATAAATCCTTGTAAAATATTATTTATACATCATGAACATTGTATACCATTAAGAAATCGATATAGACTACGTATAAATAAAGATCAGGGTGGGAATGTAAAACGATCGGAGGCAGCAGAATTTACTGATCAATTATTTTAATAAACTAACTCATTCAGTGCGGAAGATGAAAGTGATTACCAATCATTGTTTGATTTCTGCTACAGAAGTAGCAGAAATAAAATAATGATTCGTAATCATTTGCATCGCATCAAAGACATTTGCTACATATTTCAACTTGTTTATTTCTTCCCTTTAACTTGTTATTAACAATGGTGCCTGTTTTCAACTCCAATTATTTTGAAAATTTTTAAATTATATGTTACGTTTGTTTCAAAAATATTTAGTTCATTTCACCAATTGTTTTTATTTTCATTCTCAGTACAGATGAAGTAACGTCGTTGGTAGATAAGCGGAAACGTAATTTCTTTTTGCGTCACGCATTCTATGTCGCTGCAAACGTGGCATAAGACCTCGTTCAGATTATTTCGAACGTTACCACCAAGGTTTTCCTCTCAACTGAAAGTATTTTTTTATCTCAGATTGTATTTGTTTGAATTCGAGAGATAGGTAGTTACGACTGCTACAGACCGCATTTCTTCCGTGATCATTAGACCCACACAAAAAAATACCAATTTCTCCGAAATCTGTAGTATTTATTGTGTTGTACCGGGTTGTACATAAGGGGAAGAACCTAAAAGAATTCACTTGTAACACACATTACAGATTTCCGCGTCTGGATGATTTTGGCATTCTTGCCTCTGCTAACTCTAACTTTGTCTGATAGTTAAAAGAGAGTCTACTAATTCATCGAGACAAACCAAAATTAAAATAATGTGTCTTCTGTGCCTTTGTATTTAAACGACAAGCATTGAACATAAACCATTATTGATTTAAATATATTCTGATTGGTCAATAAAGTGGTACGGCTTTTTAAATTTATAGTTTATCCGTTTTTATAAAGTACGTTGTACATGTAAACAATTTATTATTTTGATGATGATAGTTGCAGAGAACGACTGAAATGTCTAAAAAAAATGGAATAGTCAATGTGATTTGTCTTCATTCACACTTATATGAAGTGTCATTCTCAGATGCAGTGGATTTTTGACACGATTTTGTAGGAAATGCAACCTCTTAGTATTTTAAAATTATTTATACGAATTTCTAACAAACTATCACAGTTTATTTCAATCTTTTACATTTCATATACGCGTATGTCTTTTGGTAGGATTCGCACCTGCTTATCAAGGTGTCTTTAGAGACCACCATCATACATAGAGCATTAATATTTAATGACTTTGAGTCTCCTTGCTGTGACTATGTAAATGTCTAGGTAAATGTCTCCTTGCTGTGACTAGGTAAATGCATCCTCCGGTTTACACTTATCGTTTATTCATTTTAAAAACGTATTTTATGAAAACAAAAAGTTGATACAAAAAGTTGTCATTATTATTTCAGTTTCTTCACTTCCTTGGTCAAGGTCAACCAGTATCCAGGGATCTGGATACTGGTAGATCTCACTATCCTCCGTAGACAACGCGTTCACTGCGATAATCCGGGTTATTCTTCTCAATTTTTGAGATCTTGTTGATCGCTACCGGAAACTCCAATCCGCCCCAGTTGTATCGACTTCGTATGGTCTCAGTTTTGATATTCTTTCCAGGTGAGCATCAATCTCCTCATAGTGTAACGCTGCGATGACTGCCCACTTAAAACACTCTTCGTCCTTGTTCTTTGGATTAATCACTGTATTTTTTAAAACGATCCACTTTGGGAGCTCTATGTATGATGAACCACGCGTCCAGACTAGCTTATAAAAGCTGATGTCTGTGTGCATTATGCTATCCAGTGTAAAGTCGCTCCTTAGTAGAGCAGGGTTCTCAACTTGCGTCTTGATGTGTGCAAATGCGGCGCTTAAAATCTCTTCGATGTCTGAGCCTTGATGTACCTCAATCATCTTGCTGTTAAGCGCCTTTTCCACGATGATAGGTTCAGGTAGAACCTCGCCATCAAAGACCACCGCTTCTTTTCGCCATTTTCCCCACATTGTGACCTGGATTTTCGCAGAGTCCATTTCAGCGACCTTTTTACCAATGAGGTTACCGACATGAGCTCTGATTGCCTTTAAATAGCTGTCAATATCAGTCTTACCCGCACCTCCGATTCTAAACGACTGAAGCGCACGATTCAAAGCATTTTCTAATTTTTGCGCCGTGTGTTCCACGATGCTTTTCAAGGTTGAGGCCTTTACGATTTTTTTGAGATACTTTTTTGTCAGCACACCTCGTTTACTTTTCGTGATTGAGCGCTCGACTTCTTCTTTGGTTGTCTTATGTCGTCGTCGAAAGTCCTCGAGAGCATCAGACGTTAGGGCTTTCCATGTCCTCTAATTGGTAAGTTTTTTAGCTCTTAATGCCATCTCTGCCTCCAGCAGCGCTCTATTATGCGAGATCTGAGGTTTTTGACTATACCGCTCTTTAACCTCATTGTTGATGCTGTCTAGGATGTGATTTTCCAAGTCCATCTTCTTTTTTCTCCAGATACCCCTAATGCCGAGAAAGCGAGCATAGTCTCGTAGTTCCCTGATGGTATTATTAAATGTATCAATCTTTATTATACTTTTCAACCTTAGCCGAGAACTCGTGTGGACAGAACTCCGAGACATTTTTGCGCATGCGCAGTCAACCGTGACTGTATTATTGAATGTATTCATCTTTATTATACTTTTCAACCCCGGCCGAGGACTCATGTGGACAGAACTCTAAGACAGTTTTGCGCATGCGCAGTAGAGGTAACTTATACAGTCAAGCCTGGTGGGATTGAGACACTGTGGAGACCATCTGCGCAAGATGTTGGTAGGCCAAAAGTTTACCACTGACCCTTTGGGTACGCCTTTGATCATAAGCGTGAGCAGCCAAAAAAGGTCATGATAGTTGCGTACTGGCGCACACTGACGCATACCAAAAATGCCCATGTCTATCCCGTCGCCAACGGTAACAAGGGTATGTGTTCAGAAATTATTGCCGGGGCACGATGCCTTCATGCTTGATTCACTTCATGCTCTGACGTTGTTGCTAATCTACAATTGGACCGGCGAGCCCATTTGGAACTATGCCACAGGAACTCTGACACCCCAAAGGGCCATACGCATTGCTAAACCGGACCGCGTTCAATCAACTCACTGTGAGGAAGTGCGCACCTATGCAAATTTTAAAACCATGGCATGGGAGAAGCTTCGATGCCGTAGTACGTTGACTACCTCTCAGGCGAACTCTTCAACATACTTAAAATAACAGCAGGGTTTCATATATACACCTACACTTCACAACTTTTTGCGTCGGCAATTTCTTCGACAGTGTTCCCGTAGTAGAGGAATTTCCCTATACAAACAAGTCTGAGCAGGCTTTACCAAGGGAAAGTCCCTTGTCTACTCAACCATGACTGGGGAAATACCCTTGCGCATGCGCAGTCAACCGTTGCCATAGTAACAATGTCGAAAGTGAGTTGGGCATGCCCAAACTTGTTTTCCAAATTCCCCGATTTTTCCGATTTCCCCGAGTTTTCCGATTTTTCTGATTTCCCCTGATTTCTTCAAATTTTTGATGACGTCACCCATTTTAGAGGTCCTGTTTCAGCAAAGTTCTTAGCGAGATTTTATCGAGGTTTTGACCCGCTGCGGAAGAGGTCATTATATCGAAATTTTATCGATGTTTTGACCCGCTGCAGAAGAGGTTGTTATATCGAGATTTTATCGATAACTTTTTACAGAACCTTGACCCCTCTTCAGCGTTTTCTAGCGAGATTTTATCGATTAGAAAACGCTGTGAGTATATACTCGCAGCGTATCGTTTTTTTACGTCGATAATACCCAAACTGTCCTGGAACGAATATTTTCCTATCTCTGGAACCAGTCATTTAGAAGATAATCCTCGTTCCCAGGCTTTCTATCTTTAACGTTCTCCACTGATGAATAGATATACGTATATCTATGTTCTCTGTTAAGGAAAAAGAGCTGTGATCGGGTTTGGTCTCAGATTAAAAAGAAGAACAAATGCTCTGTGATCGAGATCGCACGTTGCAATAAGGTAAAAACGAACCATCCGACTTCGATCCCAGGGAATATTGTATCTTTCTGATTCTTTGGATAGTTAGCCGAAGAATCAGAAAGATAAAAAATGTCCTTGGATTGAGGGCGTCTTCCTTATTGTAAGTTTACTTATGACCAATCTCTAAAATTAGCTTTTCATCTAAGAAGAAGTGTCTTCGTTCATACCAATATGAACAAAGATACTTCCTCTTAAGATGAAAAATAACATAGTAATGATATGAAATATTAAGATGGCTCCATATTAGAACTGTTTTTATTATCAAAAAGAATTTGAATGTCATTAACAGGTCCACATTTTGTTAATTTGGAGCCGATTAATTACGAAAAAAGCAAAAGTAGCTAACCTTTATCTGTGAAGCTAAGATACTTCCTAGACCCTCCCTTTTTACAAACTAAAGAAATTTTGCAATCGTTACCTGGAAATTACAAAAAAACATTGGTAAAATGATTAGAAAATTATGAAATATAAGAGGTAGGTACACAGAAAAGTTAACTCATTCATATCATAGATATCCCAGTAAACACAATTTCAAAAAGGAAGTCCTCAAGACATCCCTACGACGACGGGTAGCTGAGATGTATATATATGTTCATACAACCTCGTCCCCAGATCCCTTAAATACAGAAGAAGCAGAAATCAACAATGATTCGTTATCTCAGCGGCTTGAGTTTGCTATGACTACAGATTGTAGTTTATGTATAAAAAATAAAAAAATTGGAAATTTATAAAGCATTTTTAATTTTGATTTTTGCTGTTTGGTTTAACCTCTACGACGGCTTTTTGGTGTTTTTTACCTTGGTAGATGGAAATCTTTGCTAATTGTATTTATTGAGATTTTCTTATCTTTGCGCAACATATTATACAAAAACGAAATAAACAAATTTGCTTCCTTTCCAAACGACGTCTTTATGAACAAATTAAATATCTTTTGTAAAAGTTTGAACCAATGAAATAGCTAATAAGAATACAGCTTTAACCTATAAATTTTTCTTTACCCTATAAACTATTTTAATTTTAATTTTCACCGCCCCAAAAGTAATACTTCAATTTCTGAATAGGTATAAGATCATGCCCCTTATCTTTATTGGTTAAACATTACGTGTTTAATTTCACAAATTAATGAACATAAAGATTGATTAATAAAGAAAATAAAACTATTCTTCATGAAAAGGTAGAATTACAAAATCTGTTTTGCAGAACATAATTACAACTTAGTGTGACTTCATTAATTCATCAGCAGGAGTAAAAACGGGGGTAATTTTGTCAAAAAAATAATCTACTATGTTCATACAAGTTTCATACAGGAAAGTCGTATTAATTTTTATCTCAGAAGAGATTTCTGAGTGATAATTGATACAAACTCAAGTTCCCCAAACATAATTTACAATTATTTCTTTCAATTTATAGATATTGGAAATCAACAGGGCCAAAAATATATTTTAATACATATATATATAGTATTAGGATTCGTCTTAAAGATTCGCTTAAATTCGCTTCACAATTCGCTTCATTTTCACCTTAGATGAAGTGTTATTGTGCATACAAAGTATGCACAATAACACTTCATCTGAGATGAAAATTTATAGGAATAAAGTTAATTGTGAAGCGAATTTAAGCGAATTTTTGAGACGAACCCTTGAGACGGCATTAATCAAGGCGAAAAGATGGTGCGCTAACAATCTTCGCAATCTTTACCCATTTTCCATTAGAATTAATAATTGGAGTAAGAAAAACTATCCCCTGGTCATAGACGGATATAGAACATAATATTACCTAGTCATAGCAATGAAATGGAGATTCAAAGCCTATATTTATACGGAAGCAGCCATCTGTACGTGTTATTTAAATTATGTGTTCGGTAAATATTTGAAAAATTCCTACAGAAGTGTCCTTAGTGGAGTTCATTTTTAGCATTGTTGCAGGCTTAAAGCCTGCAACAATGCTAAAAATGCACTCCACCATGCTCGATTTTTAGAGATTTGTTACATATTTACCGAACAGATATTTTGAAGAACACCTCTGGAGGGATGCTTCCGTTTATATTGCCTTATGTATGTAGATGGGTCTCTAAAGATCCATGTAGAGAGACCCATGCTATTAAGAATTAAGACTTTTAGTTCTTTATCGTGTTGCTCTGACTAGGGCTGGATCTGCCACTAATTGGCATTTGAGATGAGAATAGCATTTTGTGTTGTGAAAGATTCTTTTAGTCGTGTTATGTCAGAACATAGACAAAACAAACAATTAAGCAAATAAACCATAAAAAATAAGTTATTGAGGAAATATATTTTATAATCTGCCTAAGTTATAATAAATTTTAGGAGCGAAGCATAGAAAAAGACTTAATTTAAGTAGGGATTTGCTATGTGCGAAATAAAGTACATTTCAATGTACAGATTTCTTATAAAAAAATTAAGTAAATAAATCAAAGAAATTTTCTGTTATTAAAGAATTATATTTTATAATCCCCCTGAGTTCTAATAAATTTTCGTAATTTTTTTGTCCCCATTGGATAAAATATATCCGTTTTTTAACCCCTTACCGCATAGTTTTTAAAAATGGTCGCACATACTTAAACAATCCTGCAGCACTTGCTGCAGGATTGTTAAAGTATGTGTGACCATTTTGTGAACACTATGCGGTAAGGGGTTAAGCAAAGAGAGATCGACAATACTGAAAACCATATGAGGTATTTTGATTAAAAGTTCATACTATATCTTTGACATTATTTAACAAATATTGTTTATATATATTGACTTTTTAAAAAAAGTATTAAAATACTGTAGTTTGGTGTGGAGTACAGACGTTCAGATTTTATACGTACAACACCTTTAAAGGATCGTACACAAATGTCTAATTTTACTCTCGCTGGTTCGAAAGGAAATGGTTCTACTATCGTTGATCCTACTGGTGGTGGTGGTGGTGGTGGTGGTGGTGGTGGTGGTAGTGGAGGATTCCCATTTCAATCATTAGAAGAATTATGTGCAGTTTTTGGTATGATGGGAACGAATTGTACATGTGCACATTTTAATTATACTGACTTGATAGACTATGGAAGAATTTGTGAAAAGAAGGAATCTATAAGTTATCAACTGCATTCAAAGTTAGATATTGCACTTGCTGTTGTTACTTGTATAGCTTGTTTTATTGGTGTCTTTGGTAATTTGTTGGTTATTCTTGTACGTGGTGATGTTAGAAAAACTCGACAATCTCATCATCATAAGCTAGTTAACATCCTGGCATTTTTCGATCTTTTATTTGCTTTAGAGATGTTTATTTATATCGTACCTATATTTTGGACAATCGAATGGTTATATGGTGTAATAATGTGTAAAATTATGAATTGTATGATTTCATTAGGAGCTTTGATTGCTGTTGGAGTCATTTTGATTATAGCTATTGAACGTTATATAGGAATCGTACATCCATATTATAAAGGATTATCAAGCAGTCATATGTATATATTACTCACTGTTAATGTTTTGTTAGGGATTCTTAGTATTATTGTACGAATACTAAACTTAGATGTAAACACCAAAACAAACCAATGTACAGAACAATGGGAAGATCGTCATTATAGCATTATTTACAGTTGTGTTATATTAATATGTTATTTTATTATACCTATTTCAGCAATATCTGTATTATATTATAAAATATTTCAATCTTTAAATAAAAGTTTCTTTTCAACAAAATTAGGATCAAATTATTATGAAAAAAAAATATATCATAAACGTCTGCGTGATAATAAACGTACTATGATTACTTTATCAACAGTACTTATAGCATTTGTTATATTTACATTACCTAATAAAATGAAATGGTTAGTTGTAGATATTGCTGGTCATGAGAATATAAATAAACTTGTTTATGATATTATATATCATCTTGGTGAAATGATGTATCCATTTCATGTTGCTGTTAATCCTTTAGTTTATACATCTGTTGATAAAAGATTTAAACGTCAAATGAAACGAATGTTTATAAAACATTTTCTACGAAAACGTTCACAAACATCCCCTGTACAAAAATTTCATTTATCATCACCATCTCATTGCTCAAAATATGTGAATTCATTTGAACAAACTTCAGTACATTCATATGATATAAATTCAGAGCAAGAGAATTAACAAGATCATTTACCATGGGAAACATTTGATAGATTTAACAGCAGACATAGAAATAAGGTACTATCCACAGACTGTGGATGGAAATGCGTATCAAGTAATTAGCATGAACAACAACAACAACTTCTATAAGGATAATGGAACAATTTGCTATGCACATTTTGAGGATAGTCTCTTAAAAAAGTCTTTGCTGTATGTTAAATAAAAAATCATAGACATTATATGTAATTCAGAGTAAACCTGTAACAGGTTAATGTACTAAAAGAATTCTTTGCATGTATTTGGTAGTCAAAAATGTCTAAAACACTTAAAAAATGTTTCAACGAAGACAATATTTTTGAAATGAAAGACTGCTAAAAAATCATTTTTTGCTGTGGCGGATTTAGACCTAGTTAGACCACCAGGATGGGCATTAAAACGAATTATTTTTGTTTAAAATTAATGAATTTTGTTCTCCATTTTATTGCTTTGACTAGGTTAACGTGTGTTTTTGATCCGCCTATGTTTTGAATAAATAATAATACTCTAATTCAAAAATTTGTAAATGCAAATGTGAAACAATAAGAACTCGTTTACATGAAGACTTTCTATAGGCGAAATGAACTGTCATGGCTTCTGTGATTGGTTAAATGTTTCCGTCAGAAAAATTTAACCAATCACAGAAGCCATGACAGTTCATTTCGCCCGCAACGATTTTCCATGTAAAGAGTCCTAAGTTAATATTGAAAGATACATTAACTTCAAAAAATTTCGGACCCAAAACATTCGGACAAAATATTTTCGGACAAAATAAATTCGGACGATTTGTGACCTTTATTTCGGACAAATGCTTAAGAATTTCGGACACCATCTTAGGGAACATAAAATGATGGTAAATAGTGTTCTCAGGTTCGCAAATCATTCCTACAATCCTAAAATCATTCATGCAGTCCATTATAGCGAACAGAACCACAAGAACTGGAGGCGAAAGAATCATCGACTGAAATATTGGAACTTGATGATGGTTTTGTTAATTTTATCATTTAGAAAACGAAGATGATGTCTGAAATATTTTCTTTATGCACACCCACAACCCAAATATTTGCCTTTTTTAAGGACTAAATTTTTTTTTTGTTAAATCGTATCTGTTAAAAATTTCGGACGCATAAAAAATTCGGACTACACAAAATTTCGGATATTAATATTTTCGGACTCGTCCAGTGTCCGAAAATAGTAACGTCCGAAATTTTTTGAAGTTAATATATACAATTTTACCTAATATATTCACTATCATTATTATAAAGCTGATTGATATATGAGCAGAAAGTAATTTTAATTTCTTTATATATAAATTTATAAGTTCGTTCAGTGGCAGATCCAGCCCTAGTCAGAGGAAGAATTGTTCTTTTTTAATAACTTAAGGGGGCACCCTTAAGTCATCCGGAAAAACCGAAAATTCGCATGCTTTTCATTGGTTTTGAGATAAAGAAACCATCAGAATCGGATTCTACATAGGCGGACTCAGAACATGCTTTTACTTAGTCAAAGCAGTAGAATGGGGATTAAAAGCATGCTCAAACTCATTAATTTTTAATTGCTTTTGCATGATAATGGGTCTTTAAAGACCCATTATCATACAAAAGCTATTAAGAATTAAAATGTTTAGTCCTTCATCGTGCTGTTCTGACTAGGGCTGGATCCGCCACAGTTCTACACTAATTTTTATATCTAGAGAGAGCAAAACAAAAATTTCGGAAAAATTGATATCTTCCAAATCTGAGAAGGGGGTGGGTGCCCCCTTAATATATCGTTAAGAGACCCATAACAATACAGTGTGTAATTAAAAGTAACAAGACGCAGGGACGCGTGAACTATCTCTCCTCAGATACACTTATAATGAACGTTGTTCCCAGTGTTGCTTATTTCTTATTCTGATATTTCGCAAATTAATGCAGGTCAGTAGCAAGTATCCATCTTATCATTTCGTACTTACTCCTTCTTCCAGGGTTTTTTCATGCTTTCCCCATGTACGATTAGCTTAGAGCTTTAACTATGTTAAATCATCTTCTTAACCTTGGTTCGGTGGGTTTGAGGCTGTCGTGTTCTATTTGGCCTCAGTACGTGTTGTCCAGGTTCGCTAAAATATTGCTAGGGTTGTTCTTAGATTGCTCTTAATTTTTGGCAACCTCGATCCCAGCGCATTTTGTATCTTTCTTTTTCTT
>JAUCNQ010110313.1:0-11766 GCA_032352715.1 Bougainvillia muscus | reverse complement strand
AATTATGCAATGAATGTAAATTTATTTCGAAAAATAATGTAACGATCACTAATTTATGCAATCATCAAAAATTTATGTAAATATAAAAAAAAATATTTGTGCACTTCTAGGCCACCGTATTTACGAGTTAGTGTATAATATAAAATAGGTCGATAGCGTTCTAATAGTGGTCTCAAATAATGACCTGTAATTTTTGAAGACCTAATGGTAAACCCTAGAAATTTGGTAGAAATCTTTCTAATAGATATATAGTAATTGTCAAAAAGTTTCAAGTTGACATCACTTGTAGAAAAGATGTTATTAAAAAAGTTTGGTAGAGAGGGGAGCATGGCCTAATAGGGTTAAGACTCTCGGGCCCTAAGCCCGTAAGCACTGCCCCATAAATTATTATGCTTAAATTGCCCCTTGTATGAAAACTAGGTATTTTTCAGACTTTTTTCATACCATTTACCTTTATTCCACTATTAGGACGATGCCGACCTATTTTATATTATACCCTAACTCGTGTGCCGTAATTGATGTTCTTTAATCGGTCTTCTTTTCTTGATTATAGATAACACTTGTAAGTGACAGGTATCAACAAAGAAAGTCTTTAATCCTTCAGTTTCTTGTTGATTTACGTGGGTAAGTGTGAATATGATGTTCATTTTAATTATAAACACCACAAGCTGGATGCACTTGAAAGATAGCTTTTAATATTATTTTGGCAAGGGTAAAGGATAAAATTGTAGTTTCGCAGCATAGTTCATAGTCATTATACCAGGATCAATAACTGATCGTAAATTAACATACTCGCTGAACACGTTGGATTTCACTTGTGGCAGATTAAATTATGCAAACTATGCAATAAATGTTTTCAAGTAAATACCTTCCTTATGAGCCTATTACTTCTAACAGGAGTAAACATTGCATGTACATCTTTAACCTTTAATGCGCATGTCTGCAAATGGTCATACGTGCTTTAACAATCCTGCAGCAAATGCTGCAGGATTGTTAAAACTTGTATGACCACTTTCTAACACTGTCATTGTGTATGCTGTAACAATGAGTGGATTACACAACATAGAATAATTGTCTTTGTGCATATTTTAATATTTCGATATATTAATATTGGTCACAATTCCTATGGAAATGGAAACAAATTTTGTGGACGGTACCACATAATATTGGTATGAATATTGTTGTTCATTTAATTCTTATTTAGATCTTCGATTGAGTATGACTATGAAAGATTCTCTGAAGCTGTTTTTCTTATGGATCACAGTGGATTTCAATTTCTCTTTTTCGGTAGATAATTATTTTTCGGTAGATAATTACTTTTACTGCTCACTTTGGTAGATAATTACTTTTACTGATCAATTCGTATCGAAATTCGTATCAATTTTCATACAGAAGGAGTGTTTTTGTGCATACTTAGCATGCACAAAAGCACTTCTTCTGTGATGAAAATGGTTCGTATTACGATACGAATTTTGTGGACGGTCCCTTAGGAAATTCAAATGCAATTTTTATACAGAAAAAGTGTCTTTGTGCATACTTAGTATACGCTAAGAGACTTCTTCTGTGATGATAATACAGTAGTTCGTATTGTTGGTATTTCAAAGTCATTAAACTATCCATGTTGGTAAGAGTCCGTCCACAAAATTCGTATCGTTATACGAACCATTTTCATCAGTAAGTAAGCACAAAAACATTCCATCTGTATGAAAATTGATACGAATTTCGATACGAATTTTGTGGACGGACCCTAAATAAATATATTCGTAGCAAGTGATTGCCGATCGTTACATCAGACAATAATTTTCATACGCCCTGTTTTATAAAAGAATAACTTTAAGACGTCGACTATAACTTATCGACTTCTTATTTGGTATTCGTCACTGACAAAATATATTCTATATAGAGTATGGTGCAGTAGTTTGCATTGATCGTAAACTGCATTTTGTCATTGAGCAATACCTGGCAAATGATTTTTTTACAGTTTTAGTAACGTCACAAAGTTAGATGTATGCACTGCATGCAAATCGGGATAATCTATTTCGGATTGCATATGATTATTCTGGAACAGATTTTCTCTAAATGTCAAATAATCTTATGCAGATTTTCACTACAAATCAAATAATCATATGTAATCCGAAACGGATTATCCCGATTTTCATGCAGTTATGATTTCTGTTTTTATTCCCCTTCAAATATAATTTTTTCTTTTTAGTTATTTTAAGTGAGCAATATCCTTTAGAAGAACCTCGATTATATTTTCAGTCTATATATCATTTACGTAGTGGTAGAGATTCTTCAGATATGTATCGCCATACATTAACAGGATACCAATATGTACCTTATGCTACAAACAGAAAAAAACTTGAAAGCATTCTGTAAGTAACCGTACGAACTATTTTCATCACAGAAGAAGTGTTTTTGGCAAACTAAGGGACCGTCAACGAAATTTGTATCGTTATAAGAACCATTTTCATCACAGAAGAAGTGCTTTTGTGCATACTTTGTATGCACAAAAACAATCCTTCTGTATGAAAATTGATACGAATTCCCATACGAATTTTGTGGACGGCCCCTTAGTATACACAAAAACATTTCTTCTGTATGAAAATTGATACGAATTTGCATGAAACTTTGATTAGAGTTTGTCTCAAAAATTCGCTTAAATTTGTTTCACAAATCATTTAATTTTACCTCAGATAAAGAGTCATTATGCATACAAAGTATACAAATAAAATGAATTTATAAAGAGTATTGTTGAGACGGACCCTGGCGCTTAAATTGTATTAGCTCTTTATTCTGGGAGAGCGGAAGTCGTATGGGCAACAGTCAGTCATAACAACAGTCATAACAGTCTATCTAATGGTCATACTCACTTAAACAATCCTGCAGCATTTTGCTTCAAGATTGTTTAAGTGTGTGTGCCCATTTTGTTTAGGGATCAACTTTATTTATCTAAACTTTCTTGTTTAGGTCATGTGTATCTGAGAATATTGGATCGTTTAAATCTTTATCATTGCAACCACCTTAAACCTAACAAATACTTGTTGTATGCGATCGCTGTTAGTTTTCCCGAGGTTCGATATACAGATAATACCTGTTAGTTACTTAAAAAACCTAATTGGTTTTAACCTCGATCCCAGGGTATTCTGTATCTTTCTGAAACTCAACTTCGAGATGAGTTTTATAAAGAGACAAATTGCCCTGAGATCGAGGTTGAATTGGTTTTTAAGCGAATGTATGCTACATTTGTTGTTGTGTAACACTGATTCAAAAGAAAAACAGAGCAATTTACTACGATAACTGCTAATCTTGTGTAACATGAGACTGATTTGAACTTCATATAAAATAACAACAAATAAAAATACGAATAAGAAACAACGTTGATTTGAAAGTTTATAATAACAGAGCAGACTTTTTAACTCATTCAATGCCGAAGATGTAAGCGATTACCAATCATTGTTTTATTTCTGCTACAGACGGGGCTCAGATGCTCGAGTGGGGCTGAGTAAATCAAGTAATCTCAGCGGCTTACGGCACGGAACTACAGAAATACATGGCTGAGTGTCTGTATCTGTAATTATACTATACCTGTATACCAGGGACGGCGCTGCCATTTCGGAAGTCAGGTGAGGCTAAGTAAATCAGGCTAATGTAGATGGGGGTTGAAAGGGCGCTGGAGCACCCTAATGGGGTCCAGGGGCGAAGCCCCGGGAAACTTTGGCTATTTCATGGGTTTCAAACACTGAGAATAGCTTAAAATATAGTTTTTCGCGAAAAAAAAGCCTTGCCTGACAACACGACCAAACCACTGCATAAAAATTGGAATCATATCGCAGGGTGGCCACTATACCTGGAAAACCTGGAAAGTCCTTAAATACCTGGAACAGTTTTTGTACCTGGAAAAATACCTGGATAACAGATTTTTTTAAATATTCCACCTGGAAATACCTGGAAAAAGATTTTTTTTCTTGTTCAAAAAATTTGAACTGGGTTGTTTGTCTGTGGTCGTTCCTAAAATCATTATTCTTTCTGTTATTGTTATTGTGTTACATTTTCGACTCTCGAGGTTTTGTACTTGGAAAATAGAACTTTATACCTGGAAAAGTACCTGGAAACACCTGGGATTTGTAAGCGAAATTATAGTGGCCACCCTGTATCGGCTTCGGATGCCAAATAATTGTAGATAATCGGAATTTGATTATCCCGATTTTCGTGCAGTTAAAAATAAAGATGAAAATCATCTTATATGTTTAAAATACGATGTTAGATACAGAATAGAACTGTTATATTTTACTTAGCCTTATGAAGCCTTATGAATGGGGCAATAATTGGTTATCTTCCATCTGAAGTAACTATTGATTTCAGCTCTCGCTCCTAAGGGACTGTATACAAAATTCGTTTGAAATTTGTGTCAAATTGCATTCAGAGAGAGTTTCTTTGTGCATGCACTTTATGATAAATCGTGAACTGTCCCAAAAGCTTTGATAGACCATATATAATCAAATACATGTTACCTGAGAAGAAATTTCGCGGTAATGTAATTTCGCAAATTCTCTCAAATCGGATTTTTCGCGGGAATTTAATTTCGCGAAACGTTTATATTTGATATTTTTCGTTGAATTGAATATTTGCTAATCGTTCGTCTTTAAAAATTTCCCTTTTGTAAATACAAGTTTTCGAGTCAAAAAGTAGACAAAAATTCAAAATACTTTTTTGGTAAAAAAACGATTTTCGTGGGAATTAAATTTCGCGAATCGTGAAAAAGAAATTTCGCGAGAATATAATTTCGCGAATTGCTTAAAATCAGATTTTTCGCGGGAATTCAATTTCGCGAATTTGAGCCAAAATCGCGAAATTCGGGAAATTTTTTGTCCGCGAAAATTTCTTCCCTTAAGGTAGTATGAAAATAATAAAGAAGTGATTGAATATTTCATAATCGAAAATTGTTTGTACTTTTGCCGAAGGAAAAAATCTCTTGTGTAAATACACAATGGCATTTCAGCTATCATACGTAACGATTTTAAAATGATAAATATAAACAGACCCTTATCAAAATATACCATCTTTTTTAACTCATTCCTTACCGATGATGTAAGTGATAACTAGTCACTGTTTGATTTCTGCTACATAAGTAGCAGAAATCTATCAATGATTGGTAATCAGCTTGCGGCGTTGAATAAGTTAATGTAAAATATGAATTCTTACAATACTGTGGTTTAAATTTTGTTTTAGCTTTTTAGTAAACACAATAAAAAAAAAATGCTTAGACTGCATTATCAATTATGACAGTTACCGCTTTTTAATGTTATTCCTACACACTTTAAACAATCCTGAAGCATTTTGCTTCTGAATTATTAAAGTATATGTGGCCATTTTGTTTCCATCCGGTCCTAAAAGGTTAACCCGATTATATTGCATAATGTCAACCTCGTCCCCAGAGCCTCTTCGCTTTTTGATGCGGAATCAAAAAGCGAAGAGGCTCTGGGGACGAGGTTGGCATAATGTAAAAAAAAGTCAGGGACTTTTTCTTAAATCTCTGTGGCAACTATGTACAATATGTTTGAGATACGTAAGTTTTGAGTCATCGTTTTTCAGAACATCTTTTTAAAACCATGTACCAGGTAGTTTTTCCTGGATTTTGATTATCCAGGGTCTTTGTACGTGAGAGATCTGGTAACCAAGTTATTACTATTATGTTTTATGTATTTTGCGGTGATAAGGAAGTATTTTTATTTCAAATGAGGAACAAGATGGTCGTTTGTATTTTAAATTAAAACAGATGCAAAATTTTAAAAATCATAAAAACAGTCTTATGTAGATATATCCTACTCAAAATC
Organism: Bougainvillia muscus; assembly: GCA_032352715.1. Classification (NCBI taxonomy): domain Eukaryota; kingdom Metazoa; phylum Cnidaria; class Hydrozoa; order Anthoathecata; family Bougainvilliidae; genus Bougainvillia; species Bougainvillia muscus. Next base: position 5,929 of record JAUCNQ010110313.1, on the reverse strand, counting down.
GGCGCGAAAAATTATACACTTGGGATACATTCTGGCTACATTCCGCTCACCGCTCGCGCTAACGCGCTCGCTCATAAACATTAAGTAAGCACAAAATAGAAAGAAAGCCTATATTGAGGCTACAATACTTTTAGAAATTCAACGTTTTCATATTTCCAGGGATTGAGGACAGTCCACAAAATTCGTATCGCCATATAATTCAAATCTGACGTACTGCCGGCTATGGTATTTAGGTACTTAGCAATTACTTGCTTCAAAATAAAAATAAAAACGTTTGACTGACTGATTATGACATCATTGCCATCAAATAGAATGACTTTATTTCTATTTTTAACCAATGAAGTGTGCAAATTTTACTACATTGTGTCATTTTGACGTGCTAAAGTATAAAAAGTGAAAAAATCGAAAAAATCGAAAGAAAGAATTCAAAACGAGAAGTTGCTCCATCCACGAGTCCGGAAAAACTATGCAACGAATATTATCCAAAGCCGTATTTATTTTGTTGGTTCTGACCCTTAAAGGTAAGACAAAGATGTTTCTCGGAAGGAAATGTATTTCTCTCAGTCCATAAGTATCGTTCTAGCAAAATACATTTGAAATTCCTTGTGCCAGCCTCATTGTATGCTTAAGATATGCTTACAATATTTGGTATACATTCAGAAGAACAGCCATACATACTTAGGATAGAATACTGTACCACTCATTTTCTGACCTTTCATGCTGAGATCCTACTTTCAGGCTGCCTGAAATGCTTAGGTTATGCTTTATAATACAAGCCATTTCAGCCTAATTTACTTATAGACTATGCTTAAAAAGAAAAACAGTGTAGTACCATTTTCATCACAGAAAAAGTGTCTTTTGTGTACACTAAGTATACACAAAGAAAGACACTTTATCTTGACAAAGATGTAAATCTGGAAGAACATTGTTACGAATTTCTATACGCCATTTTACTTTTTACTAGTTGATACGGTATATAAACTCAATACGGTATGTCCTAAATCTGAAATATTATGTGTCTATGTCTATGTTCTGAAAAATAGGTGTTCCCAAAGCTTCAATGTAGAAAATGTTCTATAAAACCGGGCTGTCCTGAGACATTATGAAAAAGCTTCCTGTCAGAAAGAGGTGTTCTATTTGAAAATTAGCTGTTCTGAGATAAAAATGAAAAATAGCTGTAAAATAAGAGGTGTTCTGAAGGAAGAGGCACTTATTTAGTCTATCAGAACACTTTTTTTCAGAACACCTATCACTCGAAGCTTTTGACTCGGTAAAGTTCCTCTGTTCTGGTAATATAACTACTTTACAGCGGTGAAATATATGTGTTCTTAGATACATTTTAAGAAAGTTCCTGGTAGAAATGGATTTCCTGGGAAATAAAGCTATTCTGAAAGAGTAATACTTGAACTTAGAAAAAAGTACAAAAGACACACAAGGGAAATCAGAACATCTATTAGTGGATGTTTCTCTATGTCCAATGTCGCAACCTCGTTTTCGTTTGGCCACAATTCAACCTGTTCTTAACCCATCTGGTCCTGGTTATCTTACCTCCGGCGGTGCTCTCGAGGCCAGCCGCCAGACAAACCGCCGAACATTCCGCCAGCTGGACTCGAGATCAACCGCCCGACAAACCGTCGGACATTCCGCTGGCTGGACTCGAGACAAATCGTCGGCTGGACTCGAGACCAGCGGCCAGATGAACTGCCAGACATTCCGCCGGACTTTCCGCCGGCTGGACTCGAGAGTAACTGCCGGAAATTCTGCTAGTTGCTTTCGAGGCCAGCCGCCGGACATTTGCATGAAACGCCAATATTCATTTTTTTCTATATCTTACCTAAATCTTTCTATATACTTTTCCTATCTTACCTTTCCTAAATGGAGTAAATGGTAACATCGTCAGAGAGTGTAGTTTATTAGATTATTTTAAAACTTTTCTATTCAATAATGTTTTACCTCATCTTGTAGGTGTTTTCTTGCAAAATCAAAAAGAGAATATAAGGCCCAGGCTAGGAACTAGAATGTCTTTGCGTCTTTGTAAGAATCCACGTACAGCATACATATATATATATATATCTATATATATTTATTTAAGTTTACACACATTCGGCTTTTTAGTGTACATATATCTATATATATATTTTAATAAATTAAGGTAGGTGTGGCGCCCTATATACTCCCAATTTAAAAAGAAACTTCCGTCCTCCCGCAGATAGCCTGCTACATTATCCGACCCTCGTGCTGTAGCCATGATGGCGGAGGTGAAAAAAAACCAAAAACATTTGTTACAGCATAGAATTTCTCTAATTTGGGGGAAGTACTCGCCAATCCAGCATTTTACTCCGAGATATCAGCAATATCTAAAATGATCAGATTAGATATATGGTCTATCCATAAGTTTAAGTCGTCATTCTATAGAAACAGTGTCTGGAAATGGCGATGGCTGGGTGACTATACTAGTTATAGGTAATGCGGGTGCTATAAAAATGGCGTTTTCTTCTGATTGTTACTACTTAATACACATTCTCTGGTTTCCGAAGAGACAAGTGTACTGAAGTACGCTTTAATGTTGTGAAACACGCGCATTCAATTCCAACTGGACAAGCAGTCATACACCTTTTTTTATATGCACGAGAGAAAATCGTCTGCTCCAGCCTCACTAATGCTTAGCATTTTAACAAATTCAGGCTCAATATATGCTTAGTATATGCTTATATTTTCACTCAAAATTTACACCTGTTGTGGCGGTCACAAAAATAACTTGTTGATTTGCTCTTGTTTTTCTGTTTTATCTCAAATTTTGTTTGTTCTTTATTTTTCTGCCCTAAATGTGACATTCATTCATCATAAATTCGTGAGGCTCAGTATATGCTTAATGCATGCTTACTTTTTTGGTAATTGCTTTCGAGTCCAGCCGGTGGAATATCCAGTGGAAAGTCCGGCGGTTACTCTCGAGTCCAGCCGGCGGAATATCCGGCAGTTTGTCTGGCGGTTGGTCTCGAATCCAGCCTGCGGAATGTCCGGCGGTTTGTCTGGCGGCTGGTCTCGAGTCCAGCCGACGGTTTATCTCGAGTCCAGCGGGAGGAATGTTCGGTGGTTTGTCTGGCGGCTGGCCTCGAGAGCAACCGCCAGAGGTAAGATAACCAGGACCAGATGGGTTAAGAACAGGTTGAATTGTGGCCAAACGAAAATTAGGTTGCGACATACGAGGCTGCAGCTGGCTTCGAGTTTAAGCGGAAACTCCGGCGACTGGCTTCGAGTTCTGCCGTGCTATTCCGCCGGTTGAAAGGTCCGGAATTCTGACCCCGATACCGCCTGATACAAAACGCTCGTGTAGTATAGCTACTACACGAACGTTTTGAACATACCGTATTGAGTTCATATATTTATTTATACAATATAGGTCAATGTTCTGTATTTGAAGAAATTCTACATACAGCCGAAGAAGAAGACGTCGAAAAGAAAAATGAAGTTAATTTAGAAAGCAAATATCAAAATGCAAATCATTTCGGTTATTTACCACTGAAGTTACCATTTTGGATGCGTAAAAAGTTTTTAAATGGTTTAATACACCATGAACATAAAAGAGAAGAAATTTGTACTAACAACGTGAATCAAGAAATATGTACTTGTCGAAAGTTGGTTTGTACTAGACAGATTGAATGTAAACATGAATCTAAGAAGTTTGGGATGGGTTTGAAATGTGAAGTAGCAAAACCGTTTCAGTATATTGATGTAAAAAATATGACAAAAAAAGATTGTTTGTGTGATTTTTATTACTTGTAATATTGAGAACAATGCATTGAATGTGCTACCTCATTATCAGCTTTTTCATGAAAATTTATGCTTTTTGCTGCTTTAAGGATTATATCAAGTAACCTGCAGAAATCTGGAGAAAAAAACAAAATTTCTTTAGGTTGGTTGATAAAATCAACGGATATCATCAATACACCTATCCGACATGTATTTCTGCCATGGTGATTTTTTAAGACTGCGTATTCAGTAAAAAATGATGTTCATATTTGGATTCAGCGTCGAAAAATGAGTTGATAGTCCAAATCTCAAGTCTAGAGCTGCACTTGAACAAAAGCTACCCCACTAAACATTTTTAAAGCTAAACTGTTGATTTTCAATTTGCTATAACGTTTTATCTGGTAAATCTCAGGGTCGGATCCAGGAGTAGGCAAACACCTACGAAGAAGTGTAAAAAAATTAAAATTTCTTTGAAATTTTAATTGTTTTACACTTCTTCGTAGGTACTTGCCTACTATTTTCAGGCTCTGGATCCGCCACTGAATCTCCCATCTTGAAATTTAAAAAAATACATTTTATTCAACCAGAAATCTTAATAAAAGTACAATTCTCAAAAATCCATAATGGCAGACGTACATGTCGTATAGGTGTATTTTCATTTAGCGGGTTTCATTTGTCTCTTTGATTCTGCTGAAAGATTCAAAATCAAAAAGAGACAATTAGTATGCACTCTTACTGATAACCTTATTATGTACTAAATCCAACATGGAGGTCTTCTATTATTTTTATTGTGTTTTTTTGTGAGGATACTTCCTTGTTGAATGATGAGTAACTTGTTAATTATCAAGGTTTTGACTCTGTTGCAAATTTAGACCTAGACAGCAACCTCGTTCCCAGAACCACTCCGTTTTTTATATTTTTATTGACTGACGGTCAATAAAAATAAAACGGCGGAGAGGCCCTGGGAACGAGGTTGCTTAGTCAAAGCACTAAGATGGAGACTATACCATTTAGTTATTAATAGTTGAATAAAAAAGAAAATTTTAACAAACGGATATTAGCCTTTAAAGGATAATAATTAAATAATAATTTCTATAATAAATTAGTTTCAATCTCCATCTTGGTGTTCTGACTCAGTCTAAGGACACGTTTACATGAAGACTTTCTATAGGCGAAATGAACTGTCATGGCTTCTGTGATTGGTTAAATTTTTCCGTCGGAAAAATTTAACCAATCACAGAAGCCATTACAGTTTATTTCGCCCGCAACGATTTTCCATGTAAACGTGTCCTAAATCAACCACTGGAAATGTTGTTAAAATTGCTGGGCCCAGTTGTTCGACAGTGGATTAAACTCTGATTAGCTTAATCCAGTATTAAATCCGACTTTAACCCATCGGAATTGATTCCCAATCAATTCTGATTGGTTAAAGTAAGATTTAATACCAGATTAAGCTAATCCATGTTTAATCCAGTTTCGAAAAACTGGACCCTGGGTCTACTGTGCAATCAGATTTTCCCTTCTTGTTGATCGGTTGTAATAACCCTTTAATACCTAATGTGTATCAAATGGGCACACATATTGAAACAATCCTGAAGCATATCAGAGGCGGACTCAAAACACGCTTTTACCTAGTTACAGCACTGAAATGGAGATTCAAGGCATGCTCAAAGTGATTAATTCTAATAGCTTTCTGTATGAAGATGGGTCTCTCAGACTCATCATCATACAGAAGGCTATTAAGAAGTAAAACTTTTAGCTCTTCCTCGTGTTGCTCTGACTAGGGCTGAATCCGCCACTGCATATGCGACCATTTTGTTACCACCAAGGATTAGAGGCTTATTAAGACAGTCTGCAAAATTCGTACTGGTACTCGTATTATTTTCATTCTGGTTGTTAAATTCCACACTTAGATAGATCATCTCCTTCTCTTACAGTATTTATTTGAACAGGATATTAGCTACTTGAAATAAAGTACAAATGACAAAAATAAGGTAAAATTCGTATTTGTCCATAAATTACGTACAGTGTTTTTTTTTTATATGCAGGGCAAAATTTTCCCCAGCCTGAATTATGTTTATGAAATTCCTTTTGCCAGCCTCCAGTGGCGGATCCAGCCCTAGTCAGAACAGCACGATGAAGAACTAAAGATTTTAATTCTTAATAGCTTTTGTATGAT
>JAUCNQ010110302.1:0-11769 GCA_032352715.1 Bougainvillia muscus | reverse complement strand
CGACGGAAAAATTTAACCAATCACAGAAGCCATGACAGTTCATTTCGCCTATCGAAAGTCTTCATGTAAACGAGTTCTTAGGAACAAAACCTGTTTTTAAATTCTATTAATTTTAAGAGATTTGTAAATAATTATAAAGCCGATTTCAATTTGAGTCAATTCGGAAAAAGATTTCAGCTCCCTTGATTTTATTTATACTATAAAAATGGTTCTAAACTACTGTTGTCAATGGAAAGAAATATAATTAAAATAGTTTTTTAGTTTTAAAACATACCCATAAAAGATGAAACATAAACGTCGTAAGAAGTCGTATCTTGGTCGCTAGGTCACGGATCAAATTCAAATATCTATTTAACGTCTTAAAAATACATCTTTTAACGACATCCCTCAGACGTCCTAATGACATCGGTAATACAGGTCGTCTTTAACAGACATCTACACGGCGTCGCGAAGAGGTCTGTAGGTTGTCATCAAAACTATCGAACAGAAAACTTTAGGAAGTTTAAAATCATATTTTACTCTAAAAAGACTGTTAACAAGTCTTTCTCTTATTCATCATAATGTCTAAGACGATAGAGGTAAATAATCTTCCCAAAAGCGCGAAGTTTGAAATAAGAGAATGCCTTGTATCTAAACGTCTTAAAAATAAATTTCATGTTTTATTGTAGGATTTGTGAGCATTTAAGTGTGTATGGCAGGACGCATTTCCGACCACTGCTTTGAAGCTGTAAGCTGAAGATTGTTTACCAACCGCCATCGAAAATGGGGGATAAATTTAGAGATATATCCTTTTTATATATCTCTGATAAATTCTAGCATCCATTGGCGTATTCAACTTTCATTTTGACACTTTACACCTAACGTCGTGACGTCGTAAGGACGTCATTACGACGTGTCATTTTTTAAATTGCGTCAGCTGGCTTTAACCTGTCAAAACAATGAAATGGAGAACAAAAACCATTACTTTGTGATAGCTTAACAAATGGTTGTTAGCCTTTTAAAAACTATCGACCATTTGTTATCTAATAAAAATAATTGCAATCACGTAGCGAGGCTTTGATTACCAAAAATGTTCCATTTCTGATTACCGCGCCATTTCCTCAAAAAACAATCCTCCGCATGGATCATCAACGCGCAACGCGCGTTTCATGCGCTTCAAAGCGCTTCAAATATTGTTAGATAATAATCAGAATGGTGCACCGTTTTTTAATCATTTATTTACCTTATCTTGATTAGTTCAACGTAAATGTTAAATGTACTTTATTTAATAATATTCTGTAATGATGTGGTTGGGTGATCAAGGCAATTTGATTAAGTATTAACTGTTTTTAATATTTACATCTTTCGAGCCATAAGTTTAGTAATAGCAAAAATAACTGTTGAGATAGCTTATGTTGAAAATTTACAGATTAAAAAATACTCACACTAATTCTGACCTTGTGGTCAGATATACTGACCTTGTGGTCAGATATAAGACTTAAATTAAAGTTTTGATTAACTTGAATGATTGCTATAGAAACAAAGCAGAATTAAGTGTGGCCAGAAGTTTTAACAATAGATTTTAAACAGTCTGAGTTAAATTTATAATCATGCCTCGGAGTGTGATTATAAAGTGCTTTAGTTAAGTTTCTTTGTTACAGTCGAAATGCACACAATAGCAGAGAAAACCTTAAGCAAACAAAAACGCTTCTGTTTATAAGAGAGAATAGAAAGGTCATTGTTGTTCGAATGTTATTTCTTGTGGTCTTCACCACCTTACGATTATATTAAGCGCAAGGGAGTCACTAAATTAAGCACAGTTAAATCAAGAAAACCATTATAAATTTATATGTGACCACACGGTAAGTCATGGTGAGTATAAATTTATATGTGACCACACGGTAAGTCACGAGTATAAAGGTAACTATCACTTTTTCGTTTTCGACACTTTCGATTTTTTTCTCTTTTGTTAAGTGGACCAACTTCGTCTCCGGGCTTCCTTGCTTTTTCGATATGAAAGCAAAGTGACCCTGGGTACGAAGTGAGGAACCGTATCCAAAATTCGCTTTCACGTCAACGTCGTCTCAGATGGAGTGTTATTGTACACACTTTGTATACGCAATAACACTTCATCGGAGTTGAAATGAAGCGAATTTTTGAGACGAACCCTAAGGCGGGGATTGGATATAGTCAGAAATGAATTAAATTGTCATGCAATCGATGCTGTCATGAGACCTATTTTGTTCTTATTTTGAGCCTCACTTAGTGCTTAGGTGGTGCTTATTTTGAGAATTATAACGAATAAATTGAAAATTCAATTGTCACATTTGTTAAGTTTGAGTAGTTCTTTCAACCTCTACTGCTAGGTTAGCTTGGACGGTTTGTTTTGATACACAACATCGCAGTCTTCATTTTACGCTAAAAATAAGTCGATGCTTCCCTGTTGGAGTTTGAGAGCCAGAAAACTATGATTGAAAACTATGATGGACTATCCGTCTTTATCTTCGCCCGCAATAGGTTTGCATTGTTCTTGAGGAATTACTAGAGGAGATTTAGCATTCCCCTTAATCCAGCACTATAGATTGCGATTGCTAGTTAGTATTGATCTCCATCTTGGCGCTTTAATAATATTTAATTATTTTTTTTACTGATATTTAGTGACATATTTACCGGCAGCTAATAACAACTTTAAAAACTATTAAAAGTTTATTTAAGTTATCAAAAGGTCACACATACTAAAACAATCCTGAAGCATTTTGTTTCAGGATTGTTAAAGTGTGTGCGACTATTTTGTTATCATGGTATTAAATAAGTAATGACTCATCTTAATGTCGGGTATACATACGCACTTTTTAATTTTCCCTTCGCTAGCCAAATTTATTTTGCATTGTCATTGTTGTTTATTTCGAATGTTTTTTTTACGTTAAGAATTCGAATGTCAATTTCTTTTCCGAGGGAATTCAGCGTCACGATCATAACATTTACATAACATTTACAAGACCACGAATGTGCGCCAACTCAGAAGGGTCATTACATTACGACGTTCGTGTTGTGTGTTACATGGTGTTAATGGCATAATGGCTTCCCCGCTATACTTTCGAGAATTTCCTTGCAAAAATAAATGAAAAAATGAAAACGAGGCTACAGAATCGATGGTAGGTTGTTTTTTCCCGTCTTACGTGATATTAGATCATATCAAATAGGCTCCGCTCGCTTCGCAATAACTTAATAACTTAAAAACTTAAATTCAAGCTGTCTCTACGCAGTGGTGGATCCAGTTCCAGTCATAGAAACGATGAAGTATTTCTTAATAGCTTTGTGTATGCTGATGTATATTACGAGACCATTTTACCGCCAGTAAATGTCACAATCAGCAGTAAATGTCGCAAATGCAACAGTAAATGTCACAAATCCACAGTAAATGTCACAAACTCAATATTAAATGTCGCAACAGTAAATGTCGCAAGAACACCTAAAATTAACAGTAAATGTTGCAAAGTTTAAGTGACGCCACAGTAACCAGTGCAGGGTCGGATCCAGGAGTAGGCAAACACCTACGAAGAAGTTGAAAACAATTAAAATTTCTTTGAAATTTTAATTGTTTTACACTTCTTCGTAGGTACTTGCCTACTATTTTCAAGCTCTGGATCCGCCACTGCAGTGTATCCGGATCCAGTCAGAGCATTGCCATGAAGAACTAGATCTTTTAACTCTTAATAGATTTTTGTATGATGGTGGCCTTACTTTAGAGATCCATCTTCATACAAAAAGTAATTACAAATTAATGACTTTAAGGGGCCGTTTACATCCCAAATTTCGCCTGGGGGTGAAAAATTTCTGTTTACATCTCATTTTCGGCCCGGGGTGAATTATAAAAAAAGAATTTCAGTTTCACTCCGAGGCGAAATAAATTTTGAGTACATTTCTAGCATGTTGAGTATAATTCTGTAACACATTTCTATTTTGTTGAATCGCTTTAACCTCGATCCCAGGGCATTTTGTATCTTTCTTTTTCTTTGGATGGTCGATACGAAAATCACTTTTGTATTGACTAACCAAAGAACAAAAAAGATTAAGAATTCCCTGAGATCGAGGTGGGAATCTCTCTCTGTAAGAAAAAGCAAGAAGCCGCTCGGCGAAAAGAACTGGGAGGAGCAGTGCAGGGACAGAGAACTTCCATTTTTCTGAAAACATTTAAAACTTGTAGTTGCAATCAATTTGGACCAGCCATTTTGGAGGTTGATTTTGCAGCATATATCGGGCGAAAGTTAATTCTATTTCGTAAAGCATTGATAATTTGGATTCGATCTTGGTTTTCATTTTGAGCGGGTAGTAAGTCAACAAACTTAGTAAAATGCCAATATTAAGTGCTGGGCGTAAGGATATGTAATAGGAACCGAACTGGGTGGTGGGGAGGGAGTGACTAAGTTGAACGACATGCGCCTTCTGACCCCAGTTTTCTGCGTCGTTGACTTGGGAATTACCGGTCTCTGGTCAGGGTGAGTTCTTATGGGAGCTGGAGAGTAACATACCTTCAAGCATAGCTGTATTTGCCATATCGGATATATAATTTGATAGTAAATAGATAAAAAAGTGTAATTAACTAATGGCTAATCTGTGATGCGATTTGTAAGGATCTGGGTAGCGACACAGGGGAAAACTGCGATGTGGCCGCCATGTGGGGTGGCCGCGATGGTCCTACTCCTAGTGTTTTGATTGAGTGAGAGAATGAAGGCTATTGTGATTAACCCACTCGGGTATATTATGGAATGCAGTTCTAGGAGATGATCGGATAAAGCAAACCTGGCTTTGTGCATAGCAGGTATGCATTTCTTCGACGATAATGGTACAATTCACCACTCGAATTACGCAGACGGCACCTCGGCGTAATTGTGTCCGCGTGGAGACCCAGACCAACTGCAACACAGTGAGAATGACTTTGTGCATACCGTATGCACAAAAACAGTCCCTCGGCGATGATAATGGCAGGATTCGCCTCACGCATTCCGAGAAGGCTCTCTAAGTAGTGCATGATAGCAAAAATCGTATTGAAAATCGTACAGACCACCACGTAGAAGGAGTGTCTTTTAATACAGTGTATGCATAAAGAGATTCCATCAGCGGCGAAATAGTACCAAAATCCTCTTCTTCAAAGGACCAAAATCTAATAATCTAATCTAATCCGAAATTAGGACCAAATAGTTCTCTTCAAATTCAGTCAAATTATCACAAATTAAATACTCACTTTGCGCATAAATCATTAATCTCAACCCGGGGTGCTAAAAATAAAGTGTTTACCTCGCAATTTGGCTTAATTTCACCCCGGGACGAAATCTCGCCCCTGTCTATTTGACAGGGGCGAACTCGCACCGGGGGGAAATTTGGGACGTAAACGGCTCCTGAGTATCTATTCTATGGTACTGCTGTGACTGAAGAAAAGCATGTTCCGAGTCTAACTCTGGTAACTGAACATGTCGATAAAGAGTCGTATGGTTACAGACACCCATCTTAGAAATGACGTTCATACGACGTATTTTTGTCAAATATTATTATTATTGTTTAATTGGAAATAGGCACTGAAATCGAATTATTTTTGTCGAGTTATTTATTCAAGTCAAAAAAGTTATTACGTCTTAACCCAAATTTATTGTTCTAAAATTTTCAAGAAAAGATGACCTGTTGTGTTGTTTTCAATTTCAAATTCAAGATTAGAGAGATCTGGAAATCTCGAGTTATTTTTTCTAAAAGTTCGAGTTGTGATTTCACAGAACCAAAAATTTTAATTCGTGACGTCACAATTGCAGAATTTGTAAAAATCACAACTCAAAATTTTTATTAGAACTAGTGAGGATCGAACTCACACCAACTTCACCCTACTGGCTGTAGAGCAAAGTGCTAACCAACTGCCGTAGATCGACAGAATGTATGCTTGGTGAGAATCGATTTGTCGATATGGTGACTTCATTAGTTACCTTCTCGGACAAAACAATGTCGGATAAAGTGACGGAATTTTCTCGAAGTGACGAAAATTTTGTCCGACATTGTTTTGTCCGATGTCCGATACTTTAAGCTAAAATCAAATTTTTTGTAGGACAAAAGTGACGAAAATTTCTCGAGTTGACGAAAATTATGTCCGACGAAATATTTTGTCCGACGAAAATTTTGTCCGGCGTTGTTTTGTCCGATAAGGTAATCTGTTTATCATTTCAAAAAATTTAGATGAAGAAAACTTTCGAGTTGAGTAACTCGAAAATATTTTATTTAAAAAACATACGCTGACATAGTTTTGAAACAAAAATACGTTTTAAAAGTTAATTTGTCACTCATAGTCTGCATGATGCTCCTTTGTGACTTTTTTAAATTAAATAATAGCAACTTATTTGTCACTCATCATCTGCATATAGTTCCCGGTCAGGTTGGAAATGTAGTCGTGTACATTCAGCTAGATACTGGTAAGAGCCTGCTAGCAGGTGAAAGTATGAGTAGAAATGAAAAATAACAATTATAAAGAAATCTGTCGGTAATAAAAGGATTATTTAAATCCACTAAAAAATCTAAACTGGAGCACATCTGAGAGAAGAAAAGTAAATACCTCCCTTCACAAATTTTGATAAAATATAAGATATACGCGAGTTGGAGGAGTTGTGATGTACCATGGATTTACGTGTTCTTTGTCAATTAAGGTTTTGAATGCAATTTACACCATATTTGAGCATACGAAGATTTTTGACTCATCGCATACAGGTTAAAAAGAGTGGTGGCGAATATCATTAGTCTAAGCTTTGAGGATACATATACTTCGTAAGATAAGAACCTTTAAAAAGGCTTATTGTCATATCTTAGACTATTATGAATAAATGTCGTCGATCACATTGGTTTTTAGTTTATCTATGCTTGAATTATCCCGGGAGAAACGCTAATAGTGGTCCATGGGCCTTGTATCCAAAATGTTTATTTAGTTTACCATTCTTTCGTTTTAAAGCACTGCACAAAATCCAACTGTATCCGGACTTTATACGGACTGTATAAAGGTGCAGTGAAGCCGGTCCCTTATTTAGTTCTGAACTCTGTAAACTGTTTTGGACACACAGACAAAAAAAAATACTAACTAACCGTTATTTCTCTCTTGATTGACATATTGGAAACAAAAACTGTCAAATAGAAATGATCAATTTATTTATGATTATTATCAAGGAAATTTTATAATCAATCATTTATTAAGACTCTGTACACGTGCCTTTAAAAAATAAGTAGAAAATAACTCGAGCATCTCTTTAAATTATCTTTTTCGAGTTACATTATTCGAAGTTTTTATTTGAAAAATACTTTCGAGTTACTTAACTTGGAGAGTTAAAACAAATAGTAACCGTCTGATATCACAAATAAGAATTTCTGGATTTGTGACGTCACAACTCGTACTTTTCATAACTCGAAAAAATAACTCAAAAATATTAACTTAAGTTATATAACTCGAAAATTTAAGAAAATTAAACTTTTCGCGATATTGTTTGGGGTTGTGAAGTCATAACTCGTTGATTACTCGAAAGAAACAATTGGAGAAAAATAACTCGAAGTTTCACCTTCTCCTTAAAACTTTGTAAAGATGCAAAAGCAAGATAAATTCGTACAAAATTAATTTTTTGACGTTATCAAGACGTCATGACGTCACGATAAATAACGTCACTATTTTGAGTTTAGACATGCGCAATTAAGTTATTTAATACATATTTACTATTGTGCCAAGTTTCAAGGTCTAACACCAACAAAATAATATGTGACATTTACTGTCGATAATGTATATTTGCGACATTTACTGTTAAATTGTGACAGTTTGAGCATTTCTTACATTTGCTTCATTTAGTGTTAGTTGTGACATTTTGAGTTCATGTTACATTTGCGACATTTACTGTTGAGTTTGTGAGATTTAACAGAAAATTCTCCTTAAAACTTTGTAAAGATGCAAAAGCAAGATAAAGATTTACTGTTGATTGTGACATTTACTGGCCGTACAACCATCATCATAAACAAAGCAATTAATTTTTTTTAATTAGTTAATATATGATGATGGATCTTATACGGATACCTTATTATGTATTAGAATTAAAAATTATACCATCATGATTAACCCTTTAATGTCTGATTGTAACCAAATGGTCACACAAGCCTTAAAAATCCTGAAGCAAAATGCTTCAGTATAGTTAAAGGGTTCGCTTAAATTCGCTTCATAAATCTTATAATTTCAATCTCAGAAGAAGGATCGATGTACATGCAAAGTATGTACAAAGACTCTTCTTCTGAGATGAAAGTTGATATCAATGAAGCGAGTTTTTAAAGCAAATTTTTGAGACGGCTCCTAAAGCATGCATGTCCATTTAATTGGGCACTAGACTTTAAAGGGTTAAACATTATTGACACATTTGGTTCTTCTGATTTTCATGGATTGCTCCTCTCACTCAGCAGCAAATTAGAACGGTTAAAGGTGGATCTCCATATCGATCGCTTTGCCCGCACGGGCCGTGTGACAAGTTAAAGAGCATGTGCAAAAACGGCATTGAGTATTGATTTGGATCTGTCCTCGCGTGCACTCGGGGGAAGTTGAAAATTTTTAACTTTCCCTGGCTGTCCGCGCGACAGAGGCGAACGAAACGGAGTTTTGCCTTTACTGCGCAAGCTCTGTAAAATGTCGCGCGGCCCACGCGGGCAAAGCGAGCGATATAGAGATTCGCCTTAAAGTATCTAACTTATGCTCACAAATGCTCTCAATAGACATCTTGTTATTTTGATGTAAAACTGATATAGCGATATGGCTGAAAATCGGATTTTTGAAGATAAGGCAAGTCAAAGCTAGTTACAGACACCACGAGTTAGTCACAACTCAAAATACAATATCTCATGGCTTGTCTTTATCATATTTTCCTATAAAAGCCCTGCGACAAGTGATAAAGAACTTGACTGGAGAATAGGTATGGCAAATAATAAATTCGCATCATTAAAGAAGTTACTCTGTAACTATCGCATAAATTTAGCATATGGTGTTACTCTTGTGAGACCTGGACTCTAACTAAGATCCAGTTCGAACGCATAGAATCAACACAAATTAACTCAGACATGTGAAATGATACACAATATAATTAACAAATTTTTAACCTCTTGAGGCGAATGATTAAAACTGGTATGGAGCGTGTTTCATCAAGAAAGGAGATTCAAGAAGCTAAGGATGCAGCTACAAATAGAAAACACATAGACATCAATTAAATATGCTAATGCTAAAACTCTTCCTATTGCTAAAACATTAAGCCTTAAAGATTTTATCATTAACCAAAATTGTAAGTGGGTAGCCCATGTTTGTCGTCAACAAAACGAGGCAGTTACCAAACGGATTATGTTTACTGATGAACACTTCAAAAGAGTAGGATTTAGGCCAAAAACCATTCTCGAAAATGTTTAAGAATATCAAAATAAAGTATACCTTACAGTGGCGGATCCAGCCCTAGTCAGAGCAACACGAGGAAGAGCTAAACATTTTACCGTAATAGCCTTCTGCATGATAATGGGTCTAGGAAACCCATTATCATACAGAAAGCTATTATAATTATTCACTTTGAGTATGCTTTTAATCTCCATTTCAGTGCTGTGACGAGGTAAAAGCGTGTTCTGAGTCCGCCACTGCCTTAAGAGTCCTGAATCATTCCTCAAAGAGTGTGTAAATAAAAAAAATGAAGATCCTTTTAAAAGATTTTTAACCTTTTTGTTCTTTCAAATTATTTATTCTTTGTTTTATTTTTAATAAGAATAATAAATAGGTAATACTGCCGGAATCTAGTCCAGTGCCTAAAATACCGATTGGTATGTATAGGTTAAGAAATATGTATGTGTGTATAACTATAGGTTATGCTATAAGATAACCTGGTTTTTAACGTAGTGTTTTAACCATGATTGTAGCTAGTTCTCCAAGACGATGATTTGACTAGGGCTGAAGTCTTCTTTACATCTTTGTTATATAAGGACACGTTTACATGGAAAATCGTTGCGGGCGAAATGAACTGTCATGGTTTCTGTGATTGGTTAAATTTTTCCGACGGAAAAATTTAACCAATCACAGAAGCCATGACAGTTCATTTTGCCTATAGAAAGTCTCCATGTAAACGAGTTTTTAGAACATGCTTTGTAATCAGGCACAGCAATAAAATGGAGACTCAAATACCAAGTTCATTCTTACTTCTTCATCACAATGCCCTGACTAGGACTGGATCCTCCACTGGCCTGATTACACCAATTTCTTTAGGAGGACAATTTCATAAGATAACTGAGGCTGAAATTCGCTAAAACATCAAGAGCAATCTTAAACCAATCTTAGGTTGAAATTTTTTAGCCAACCTCAAGAACACATACCGCGGTTGGATATAACATGCTCTAACATAGTAAAAGTACTAAACTGAAGACTAAAAGTCATTAATTTTAAAGCTTAACTCAAAAGCTATGAGTTAACTCTACGTAGGGAAAAATGCCCTAAATGTAGGAACAAACAGGCTTAAAGTTGTCGGAGAATAAAAATATTATTAGAACAAATTAAGGCTAAAATTCCTAGAAAAGTAAGAACATTGAAGCTGTACTGAATTTGCCTGGTTGTTATAAAAAAAGTGCATGAGAAAAACGTGTTTCTCAAAACGTAGCCAAACGTAAAATTATCATGTTATAAAAATTACTCATTAGAATGACCCATAAGGATTTGAACTAATTAGCTACCTAATTATTTCATTCATTATAATAACGTTAATCAGTGGGAGATACAGAGGTGGATTCAGAACAGACTTTTACTAAATCACAGCTGTACAACTGAGGCCTAAACTCATTGGTTATTGTATAGTGATGTAATGGCGGATCTAGCTCTAGTCAGAGCATCACGGTGAAGAACTAGAAGTTTTAATTGTTAATTGCTTTCTGTATGATCATACGTAAAGCAATCGAATATTAATGACTTTGAGTCTCCATTTTATTGAATGAGACTTAGTAAAAGCATGTTGTGAATCCGTCTGGTGATGGGTCTCTTAAGATCCATCCCCATACATAAAGCAATTAAGAATGATAAATTTCATCTCTCTATTGTAGAGATCTGCAACTAGGAATGGATCTCCACCACTGATAGAAAGAAGCAATTCGAATAAGAAATGAATCTAATTAAAATAAAAATATAAAAATAAATAATATAACTAATATTTCAAATACATAATAAGAAATAAATATTTCCATGTTATTAGATCCCTAGTTAAAATATAACGCTAGAGAACTAGACACCTAGCTAGCATAGGATCAAACTCGACGTTCTAGCAACGTCCTTGCATAAAGTCGTGGGGATGTTATTTTTGAAATTATGTTTGCTGGGACATAATTGGGTAGATTTATATACATCAAGAAAGTTTGAATACATTAAGCAATTAAGGAATTATACGTTAAACACTTCATCTTAGTGTTGTGACAACGTAGTTAAAAACAAAGCAAGTTCTTAATCTTATCAGACGCCCAACTTTATATTTTACAAAAGCTACATTTTTTAATGATTGGCCAATCAGAATGAGCCGTTTAACGCTGTTTATTATGATCCGTCAATCATCATTAAAAAGATATAAAGGACGTGACGTTTCATTAAGATTTAATAAAAGCTTGTCTCGATGTATTAGTAAACTCTCCTTCAACTCAAGTTCTAATTTCGAGATGGCTGAGGTGAGAATACTGAAGTCATCGAAACAAGCAGTTTGTGCACCACAAACCTTTAAATGTTCAGAAACAGCA